>NW_018151805.1:59963-74909 GCF_900067755.1 Pogona vitticeps | reverse complement strand
TTTTTTTAATTCAAACGCCATTTTCTCTCTCTCCATTCTTTCTTCCCTCTCCATTCTCTCTCTCTCTCTCTCTAATTCAAATTGCCTTTGTTTCTCCCTTTCCTCTCTTCTTTCTCTCTCTAATCTTTCCTCCATTTCCCTCACCCTCAGTTCATGCTGTTGGGCTATGATCATTTTCCTAAGTTCTGGGTTTTGTTCTCCTGTGCTGTCACCCTGCACTGAGCCAAATTCATCCTCAGAACCTTGGTCAATCTGGGGGTCTTTCACTTCACTCATGTCTGCTATCTTGCTTCGAGTCAAGGGCATAATCCCCCCTCAGAACAGGCTGCTTTAAAAAGTCAAGCCTCAGAATAAAACGACCACTTTTCCTTCTTGCCTCAGAACCAGCTCTCCCTAGAGATTGCTGCTGTTCTTCAGCACTAAATTTGCAACAGTATCGAGTCAGAGCCTACCCCCCTCTGCTGGGCCTCTCAGCTGGCAAGCTAGCTCGCTGTTGCTACGCAGTTTTTCCTCAGCTTTTTCCCGCCAAAACTAGGCTGCCTCAGAGCACCTTAATCTAAGTCTCCCCAGTTGGCACGTTCTTCTACTAGTGCACCTCCCCGTGAGGTACACCTAGAAGATTACCTACGCGCCTCGGACTGTCCCTGACTAGACCCCCCTTGCTCTGGGCACACTTGCCAAGGCTTTGCTGGACCGCTGGACAACTGGACCAGTCGTATCCCACACGCTGGACACCAATCAATGTGACAAACCCAGACCTACTGGGATCTATCACACAGTTACTAAGCTGCCACCAACCATTCCCTATAATAAGTCACACAGACCAGGGATGGATTTTTAAACAACAAAAGAATAAGGTTTATTTTAAATACAAACAGGGTAAATAAAACAATCAGGTGAATAAAATAAAGTAACGTGGCTTATTCTCACACACACAAGCATACAGTTTGGTTCACCTAGAACCTTTAACTTAAAGCACAGACCCTGAACCCATCAGTTCTGGCTAACCCACAGACACCTGAACTTATCAGGTTGGTACTCTGACACACAGTAGTACCCTGTCAGACACCCAGACTCCCACAACAGCTTCTTCTTCCCAGCTGCTGCTTTGCTTCGTCCCAAAACCCAGTGTCTCACAGTGTCTCAGCATCTACTCTTCACCACACAGGCATCACATATTTATACAGTACAGCCCCTCCTCCTGATGTCCCGCCTTCCACTCCCCATAGGATGGAACTTTCCCTCCAAACCCATGACAGACAGGTAACATCAGTGCTGTTATGTAACACTTACTACTTCCTTTACCTTTACCTATACCAATTTAATCTAATCTAATTTAATTTAATCTAATTACATTAAATTTAATCTAATTTAATTTACTGACGCCCTTGTTTCAAATGTCTCACAGCTAGGGGAAGATGATTAAGCAGACAAAAACGACACTACCTACACACAAGGGGAAAAATAATAGAAAGCTGGGCGTGGGGGTGTAGATATGGTTTCATAGCAAAGGGCATGCGCCGCTGGCCGCTTTGCACATGATAGAGCTGTGGTTTCGCAACCTCGGGTGACTTGGGTGTTCTTGGACTACAACTCCCAGAAGCCTTCACCAACAACTGGGCTGGCCAGGATTTCTGGGGGTTGAGAGGTTCAACATTGGGGGTCCACCGATGGGGAAGCCCAGCTGGAGAGGGTCACCGCACCTTACAACAGGTGGTTTACAGGTGGCGCCCGTTTTCTGCGATGGGTGCAGTGAGCTTTCCATTTCTGTCTTGTCCGAGCAGGTCCAAAGGTGGGACCCTTCTTGTATCTCAGGAGTGTGTGTGTGTGTGTGTGTATCATCATTCCTCATCTTCTCCTTCCTCCCTTCCTGCTTTCTTAACGTAGGGCTGAGTTTTACAAACATATCGTCCTTTCGGGAGGCTCGACCATGTACCCAGGACTGCCGTCCCGCCTGGAGCGTGAAATCAAACAGCTGTACCTGGAACGGGTGCTGAAGGGGGACGTGGAAAAGCTGTCGGTGAGTTGTGGTTTTTTTGTGTGTGTGTGTGTTGATCGTGAACCGTCCGAGGGAGGTGGACAAGCATCCCGTGGGCTACTCTGCCGACTCGGTCCGTGGCTCCTGAGCCGCTGGACAGGAGTCGTGTGGCAGATCTTCCAGGGAGGATGCTCTGGGCCACCTTTCAAGGGTTTGGAGAACGTTGCCTACGGTGGGATGGCGGCCTCAGGCGGCAGACACGGAGGGGCGGCCTCCACAGCCCTCGAACAAGCCTTCTGCTCAGAGGTGTTGTGGAGTAAGGTTCGATGATCAATTTCGGTTGTCCTGTGTTCCCGGAAAGGGCAGGACAGACGGCACCATGGTGTCGCTCACCTCTGGCGGCCAAAACATCTGGATCCAGTCTTCAGCTGCGCTCCTCTCCCCCCCAAATAAAACACCCTGTGGCAAGGGCTCCAGCTGCATCCGAAACCCCAGTTTCCCAGAATACCTCTGGGAATTGTTTCCCTAATGGGAATTTCCCAGAATTCCCATCAAGGAAACGAAGCCGAAGTCAATTTCAGGGGGGTGATGCTCTCAAGACCGCTGTCTCTTTTTTTGGGGGGGGGGGTTGTTCGGAAATCCCGTCTGTGCTTTGCACCTCTCTGGCCTTCTACCAACTCCGACTCTCCAGCCATCGCCCTCATCCTGACCTTCCCAAACCCACCGAAATCCCTTTTAGCTTCCACGCCTATTCAGCCGCTGCCTCGGTATTTTTAATTAGACAAGATCCACAGCGATACTCTGCGCAGACTAGTAATAAACACCGCGAATGAAAGTGCATTCATGCCGATGTCCGATAATACTACTTTAATTTAACCGCCATCAGATAGCGCGCCTATATTCACAATTACCAACAGGTACGCACGTAGTAAACTCAGGTCTTATAGAGAGGATAGAACACAGTCCTTTCTTTTGCTTATCTGCTCGTCGAAAGCGAGCCGGCGTTTCCTCCCTTTATGCCAACGTGCGGAGCAAGCTTTCCGACGAGAAAGTGTTCTGTGCTCGGGAACTGGGGACCGAGATTTGATTTCATCTTTCCAAACTGAATTGGCCGCATCTATCTTTCTTCCCCGTTTTTTCCCCCCTCCCTCCTCAGAAATTCAAGATTCGCATCGAGGACCCGCCGCGCCGGAAGCACATGGTCTTCTTAGGTGGAGCTGTTCTCGCCGATATCATGAAAGACAAAGACAGCTTTTGGCTCCAACGGTCAGAATATCTGGAGAAGGGGACCCGGATCTTGGAGAAGCTGGGCGTGATGACGCGATAAGCCCCCCCCCCTATTCTGTTTTCCTTTCTTCTTGCCTTTACGCGATACCTCCACGCTACCCTATTTCCTCTCCTTGCATCTTCTTGTTTAATGGGCACAACGCAGGGCGATTGTTTTTTTTTTTAAAAAGAGTGCGTGCTTGTGTATCTCGGCAGGGGGGTTAGCAAAAGATCTCTTTTTCCATTTTGAAAGAAAATAATAATAATAGTCGGAGAGGGTTGCCCGTGCATTTTATCCCCGGCTTAATTACAATTTAAGAAAAGATCGCTGTGTTCGTCTGTGAAAGCAGATAAGGCCAAATACTCTGCTTTGTTCCTCGCAAAAGGCTATTCCTCATAAAGTTGGTATCCAAAACGCTCTTCCCCGTGGGGGAGC
This sequence comes from Pogona vitticeps, assembly GCF_900067755.1. Classification (NCBI taxonomy): domain Eukaryota; kingdom Metazoa; phylum Chordata; class Lepidosauria; order Squamata; family Agamidae; genus Pogona; species Pogona vitticeps. The sequence goes on along the minus strand of NW_018151805.1, from coordinate 71,229 downwards.
AGTGGTTTCGACCTCGGTCCCTGCTCTCTTCTTGTAACTGGAATTAAATTAAATTCCAGTTACCTTTGACCTGCTCCAAAGGTAACTGGAATGGGCAGCTTCCAGCCCGCCAGAGGGGGCTGGACTACAACTCCCATCTTTCCTCGCCTGTCGGGCCTTGCCGTTTGGCAGCCGCTGGGTGGCTTCCCTAAAAGGCTTCCGAAATCCACATAAAATATATGTTTAGGCTCAGGGAGTTCCTTCCTTCCTGCCTTCCTTCTCCTTTAACCAAAAAAAGAAGCAAGTTAGCACAAAATATCACACAGTATTGTGCACAAAACAGCTCAGGGACAGGCAGGACAGGGATGGAGAAAAACGCCACTCTGAACTTCCTAAAAGTCACCCCCCCAAAAAAATAGTCTTCGGTTTCAGGGCCGGCTCTCGGGCAGGGAGAGGGCATGATTTTTTTCACATCCTTCCAGCTGAAAAAACAAACCAAAAATTCACTCTGCCTCCCTTTTCACCCGGGGTGGTCCCTGGGAAGCTGGTCCTTGAATGCAAAAATGCAGAATTGCCCCCCCCCCCCGCCTAGGTAGCCTCACGGCTTCTACCTTGGGCTGAAAGGATTTGGAAATGGTGGCCCAGCAGAGAAACACCAGGGGCAAAAGCCCTTGCTGTTCCCCTCCGGGACTTGGCGCCTGTATATCTCTGCGGTGGCCCCAGCGCCCTCGGGCTTGTCGTTTGGCGAGCTGAACGCCCACCCCACCTTGCTGCAAAAATTAAAATGGGGTTCCGTGCTAGCAGAAGCAGAGCGGGGCCCTTCCCTTCCACGGTCCGGCGGCTAAAGAGAAACCCTGTGCGGAATGGACGGGAAGCTCTCCCTGTTGAATTGACGGGCGGCGTGCTTCGGTTGTCAAAAAGTCCCTGTTCTTGTACTGAAGGCTGTGTTTGTGTGTGTGTGTGTGTGCAGAAAACCCAGGTAGTGGCTGACCACCCACCCACCCCCCGCTCGCCTCTGCTAGAGAGTGCCCTTATCCTTGACGCACCTCTCCGCCTTGCCAAAAAAGTCCTCCTCCCCCCACATCGCAAGGAAAAAAGGGGGGGTGGACGGTGATGAAAAGTGAACAGAGAGGATCGGAGTGGATTCTGTGTTCCCTTCTGTTCCTCCAGCTCGTGGGACAGGATTAGGCATGGGGGGGGGAGAGATGGACATCCAGATGTTGTGAGATTATACAACGTCTCCTCATCGTGATCCTGTGCCTGGCTGGGACTGATGCGATCAGCTGTTTAAGAAAAACATCAGCTGTTTAAGAAAAACCTGGACCGAGGGCTGAATGTTAAAATGGGAAGATCTGGTGATGGTGGGGGGAGTGAGGGGGTGTGAATGGATGCTTCCTCTTTCTCCTCTATGCTATGAGAAAAGGATTCGGTGGGTTGGCCAAAAAGAAAATAAAAATAAAAATACACACACAGAAAGCTCCCACCAGAGTTTCATAGTTTTTTAATAAATTTAAGAACAGACCTTGTCCAAACCCTGTTCTCTCCCTCCCTCCCCTCTTTTCTCCCCCCACCCCACCCCACCCCCGCAAAGTGGCAGCAGCTAAAACAGGACCGAGGGGTAGGAGGCGGAATCCTCCTCTTCATCATCCTCCCGGACCGGCCCGAGGGGCGCAGGTGGAGGGGCCGCCGGCATGGCCCCCGCCGGGGCAGAGACGGGAATCGGGATGGCAGAAACCGGGGGGGAGGTGAAGTGTAAATATGGCGCTGGCGCACTGGAGGGGGGAAGAAAAAAAAACATAGAAAGAGAGAGAGAGAGAGAGAGATCAGGATGGGAATTGCTGAGGTGGGGGGGCGTGGAGGCCCCCAGGGCCTCCGCTTTTTGACCTGCTCCGAAGGTCTGCTCAGGAGCAACTCAGAAAGGGAAATGGTCCAGGATAAGATCCTGTGGACGGACTTAAGGGCAGCTCTACACAGCCATAATGGCGAAGCATTTCTTCCCCCCCCACGAACCTGAGTCCCCCATCCACCCCCCCCCAAAATAACGTATTTTAGTTATTTTTAAATCATAAGGAAGCAAAGGGCGGCGAATAAAAAAATATGTCACGACTACAGCCAGGAACTACTTTTGGGGCCTTGGCATGGCAATTGTAACTAATTCCTTTTTAAAAAAGGGAACTTCCCCTCCATGCGGTTTTTGTCTCCCATGCCAGGAGGAGTTCCTTTAAAAGTGACTCAAAAGAAATTGAATTAAATGGTGAGGACGGACACTGGGAAAAAAAACCACACACACACAGCTCCGGGGGTGGTTAATTACTTGGGTGGGGGCTGTCACTACAGTTACTTTTTCTAATGTAATGTTTAGTGCTCTGCCCACCAGCAAGCGGCCAGGGAGCTTCTCCGCATGCCCTGAGCTAAGCTCGCTCCCAATGCAGACGGGAAGGCCTGGAATTATCAGGCATAGACGGCACTCCAATATAACCCCTCTAAACAGTGTAAAATCCTCCATGTACGTGTGGTTTTTTAAATGCCTAAAGCAGACGAAGGAGATGCCATAATTTGGAGCACGCTTAATCCTCTATGCTCTAGAAAACCTGATTCAAATTTAGATTTCTATTTTAAAAGAAATACAGTGGTGCCTCGCTTAACGATTTTAATTGGTTCCAAAAAAAACATCGCTATGGGAAAACATCGCTAAGTGAAACACGTTTTCCCATAGAGATGCATTGAAAACCGGATAATCCGTTTCAATAGGAACGGATTGCCGTCCTTAAGCGAAAATCGCCATAGGAAACATCACTAAGTGATACAATGTTTCCCCCATTGGAATGCATTGAAGCCTATTCAGTGCATTTCAATGGTTTTGAAATGCCCTTTTTCGCTATTTTTAAAGTGTCTTAAAATGTTCAAAAATGTTTTAAATGCTTGGAATCGTTAGTGCACCTTCTAAAATGTGTGCAAACTTAACTTGGCTTTGTTCTGACTCTTTGTTAATTTTTGGTGAATTTTCCCCCCCATTGAAATGCATTGAACCCAAGTTTGACAGCTGTCAAACGGGCACTTCAATGTATTCCAATGGGGGAGAAAAAAATTCACCAAAAATTAACGAAGACTCAGAAACTGTTTTAAATGCTTGGATTCGTTAGAGCGCCTTGTAAAACGTGTGCAAACTTAATTTGGCTTTGTTCTGACTCTTCGTTAATTTTTGGTGAATTATTTTCTCCCCCATTGGAATGCATTGAAGTGCCCGTTTGACAGCTGTGAAACTTGGGTTCAATGCATTTCAATGGGGGGAAAATTCACCAAAACTTAACGAAGACTCAGAACAAAGCCAAATTAAGTTTGCACACGTTTTACAAGGTGCTCTAACGATTCCAAGCATTTAAAACTGTTTTTGAACATTTTAAGACACTTTTAATTTTGCAAAAACGGACATCGTTAAGCGAAACAGGGGACCCAAAATGCATGCGCTACGCAAAGCCTGGTCCCAAAATCACTAAGCGAAAATCGCCCATAGGAAACATCGTTAAACGACGCGGAAAATTGTTTTAAAAAACCCATTGTTAAGCGAATACATCGTTAAATGAAGCAATCGCTAAGCAAGGCACCACTGTATTTAAAATATGTATGCCCTGCCTTCCTCCTTAAGAGGGCCGAAGGCAGGGAACAGCTTTTTTTTTTTTTTTTTTGCAAACATTACTTATGGGAGACGGAAAGACAGTGGTTTTCAAGAGTATGACTTCAACAAGGTGGGTGTGATAGACAGCGGATTGTGGGGACGTTGAAATGGCCGGGGGAGAAGAGACCCCTCCAGCGACTCACCTGCTAGACTTTCTGCAATAGTTACTTGGCCATCTGTTCAAGAAGTCTGGAGGTTCCCTTGATTCAAATGGGCTTACTCTAGCTGTAACGTAACGTGCTAAAGTAAAGTCACAACTAGAGTAGGCTCCTTTGAATCAACGGCGCTTAAAAGAGGAGGGGAACCACCAAACCCCTTTGGCTCGAATAGGCCACCTCTAGTGCAATCGACTACGGGAAAATAGGATTTTGGCCAATGTGTTGAACGTTTCTCCTTTTAAACAGCAACACCTTGATTTTTCGATTTCGTAATGCTGAAGGCTGACAATTTCATTTTCAGTTGCCTTATTTCGAGCTTCGTAGAAAACGACCCCGCCAGCTAAGCAAGAATGCCAACCAGTGTGTGTGTGTGTGTGTGTGTGTGTGTGTCTCCTGACTCTACAATTCTATGATGATAGAAAAATGATATTTTAAAAAATTCTTACGTAGAAAGATGCGTGGCGGGCCGGACTGGGGGAGCCGTCTGGGACATTTCCTCCTCCCCGTTGCTCTCGCTGTCTTCAGAATCATCCTACACAAAGCAGAAAACATTTAGCACACAGCCGTCTTCGTTCCTGCTAAGGGTTGGTTCTGCTGGCACGTCAGCGCCCACCACCAGCCACAGACTGCCAGGGACGATTCATAGAATCATGCGGTCGGAAGGGGCTTGTGAGGCCATCCAGTCCAACCCCCTGGCCAAGGCAGGAATCCAAAAGCAAAGTAGATCTAACAGAGGGTGGTCCAATTTTCTCTTGAAGGCCTCCAGCGTTGGAGCGCTCGCCACCTCCCGAGGGCTATCGATCTGAAGAGGGCTATCGATCTATGATTCTCAGGACTGCACCAAACCTACAAATCCGACCATTCCTTAGAGTAGACCCATTACAGTAAAAGAGAGAGAGAGAGAGAGAGCACGCACAAGATTGGGGCAACAAATTAGTTCTATAAAGTTAGCTTAAAAGCTTTGCACTGTATTTTATCGAGGGCTGGTGCACTCTCTGATGGGCAGACGCAAACTAGATTCCCCAGGACAGGGTACGAAGGGGCATAATGAGAAATTTAAAGGACACTGTTCAAAATATCAGTGCTGGGGTGGAGGTGAGAATTGGCAGAGATGTTGGCACTAGAGCCCCTCCTGATCAGCCACCCCCCCAGCTTTCTGAGGATACTTGATCGGGACCCGAAGCTCCTAATCCTTCTGATCAACCCTGCCTCCAAGCGGGCGCCTGCCAAAGGAGGCAGGGCTCGGAACCGCAGAACAGAGGAGGCAGGGCTCGGAACCGCAGAACAGAGGAGGCAGGGCTCGGAACCGTTCGACATGTGGACGAACCAGCACGAACCAACGAACCAGTAGTCGGTGCCCATCTCTTATCAGAACAGACCGGTTGATCTGGGCAGTGGCGGCGTTGACAGCCTCCTCCGACAGGCGAGACCCAGGAAGGACAAGCACTTTCGCTTCACGATAGACCACGGTGTCTTTGCCCTCACACCTCACACACCTCTTGTTCGGAGTCCGTGCCCGACTGCTTCGGATCCCGCCCTTTCCCCGCCGTGCCGCCGTTCTTGCGCCCGCTGCCCGGCTTCCGGCCCCTGAGCCAGAGAGAAAAAAGCAGAGATGAGTAAAAAAAAAAACGGAGAATCCTTTGCCCGGACTGAAGAATCTGTCGGAAACTTGCATTTCTGGCCCTGGAAACCTCCAGAAAGTGTTGGGTACTTTAAAAACAACAAGATACCTTTTTTAAAAATGATTTTTCCCCCCAAAACCACACATCAGCCACAGAGAGAGTGTGACCTAAAAAAACATCATCACCGCAGCACAGGTTGGAAAGGCTGGCAGGCGTTGGCCTGAGAATCTCGGCCTCTATTTACTGAACTGCTTTCCTCCCTCAAGCTTGGGGTAGCAAACACTTTCCTATACCCTCTTTTATTTTTCTCAACCCTGTCGCCCTTTTTTCCTGAACAAGCAAGCGGAAAGGGAGCGACCGGTCACTCGGGGAAACGTCACGGCCGACCGGGATCTCCGCAGCCCCGGTCCGGCCGGCGTTTTCTTGCTTTAGAGAGAAAAATCTTCTTAGCAAACATAGTTTTAAATGGGGAAAAAGGGTTGGTGATGGAGGGATTCATGAATAAATATCAAGGGAAGTAATAAAGAACTGAACGGCCTCCGATCTTTGGGTCATCTGTCTCGGCGTACTTTAGATCAGGGGTTTCTTACTCTTTCGTTAAGGATTCCACCCACCCACCCACCCCGTTATCCGGAAGTTCCAGCCAGCAAAGCAGGAGGTCAAGGATTCAAGGAATTAAAGTCCTAAATCTCTGGGAGGCCGGAAGTGTGTTATTCATGACTAGGCAACCATCCATATATATGCATTATTTTTTTTTGCTAAGGCATCCTAGGGCTGTCAGCTGTTGTGGGGTGAAAGACTAAAGGGCCTGATACTTAAAAGCTTAGAAGCCACGCCGTAGGTTAATGACGGCCCTGCTTGGAACAGCCTGCGGTCATCCCTGGACCTCAGAGGACTGCACTTGCAATGCCCACCGTAAAACCTCTTCCAAAAAGGGCCTTGTTTTTACAGAAAACGCCACCCTGCGCCCGCTAATGGTCCATTTTATTTTAAATTTTGCTTTGTTTTAATTTATTTTTTAAAGTTGGGATGTCAGGATCTCTAGAAAAGCCTGGTCCCTTCAAGACCGGGCAAAACTCCCACGCCCTATAAAATGCAAAACGGGACTGGCAGCATCTTGCAGCTTGGGGTTCGCTCGTACCATATTTTTCAGTGTATAAGACGCCCCCCTCACTTTTCTAATCCAAAATTAAGAAATCTAAGTGAGGCTTAGCAAGTGCAGGGGGAAAGGGATCAAAGCCCTGCAGGATCGCTTTGATCCCTGTTTTCCCCTCCATTTGTTTTTGTTCTCTCCTCAGCTTATCTTCCGACGGCTGGTCTTCCGACCTTGCAGCACAGAGGCTACTGCGGTTTAGCCTGCAGCGCCACCCATGTCCCTATGGGGTGATACCATCCTCCAAATAGCCTGATCATCATCATCATCATCTAAGGTCCACCCCCCCACCCCCTTCCCCATGGTTTCCCTTACCTCCTGGGAACTTTCTCCCCCTCCATGTGGTTGTCTTCTGCATCTCCCTGCATATCCGGCACGGAGGCCACTAAGTCCTTCAGGAAGTCGAACTGCTGCTCCAGCTCAATGCACTGTTTCCTGTAAAGCCAGACCACAGGGTTGGCGTACATGTTCAGAAACACCGCCCGCCAGGGTTGTAGAGGAGAAGAGAGAAAAATTCCTGCTGAAAGCCACCGTTTCAGGTCAGATTCCCTCCCGGCCTCACCAGCAGATGCAAGAAAGTTCATCCGGTGTTTTTATTTTTTACAGCAATGTAATTATTTTTTTTTTACCAATACCAATTCTGCATGGCAAAGGATGTAAGAACCAAATTCGTACGCCAATCTCTCTGGCTCCAAAATGCAATGATGCCAGGGATGGAAACGAGGGCCTCCTGCCCAGGCGGCTCCGCCCGCCCGCTTGCCCCCCGAGGAGCAAAACCTCCTCAGACCCTCCGAAGGCGCCAAAAAGCAAAGGAAGACGGTGGACTTCAAATAGGCTTGATTGAAAAAGAAAGAGAGGAAACTGGCTTATAATAAGTCAAACCTCCTTCCTTCCTTCCCCCTTCCGGCCTCTCCCAGAAGCACCCCACTGCTGGAAGAGGCTCGGGAGTGTTATTTTTTGGAATTATTACAATTCCAAATGCATCCCTATTGGGGAAAAACTCACCGGTAAGCGAAGATTCCCCCATCCGGCCGCCATTTTCGCTGCCCGGTAAGCGAGGGCAGGGCGCGAAAATGCTGCGGGCAGCCACTTTCTGCACCCAGCGGCCATTTTGGAACAGCTGATCAGCTGTTTTCTAAACATCGCAAAGCATCGAAACGCTTACCGATCATCGCAATGCGATGTTTAGCCTATCTATCATTAGCGATCTCAAAAAACGCGTCGCTATGCGGATTCGTCGTTAAACGGTGCGCTTTTTAAGCGAGGCACCAATGTACTTAAATACGAGGAGAAGAAGCAGTCCGTGATTTGACACGGCCTGTTGATCCCTTCAAATCATGACTGCCCCCCACGGACGGCCGAGATTCAGGGGTCCTTGCCGGCCCTGCCCGGAGATGCAGGTTACCGACCTGCCAAACGTTCTCCAGGGAGCCTGCAGGCCCGGCTGTTCGGCTTCCGGCCTCAGCGCAACCCAACCCTCAGCACCAGCGCAGGGGATACTCACAAGTGGGACGTTGTCATCGTCTTGGCGTTTCTGGACTGCGTCACGTGGCAGGCGTTTTTCAGCAGCGATTCTAGAAAGAGTTCCAGGGCACGAGCTTTTGTTTTGGAGTCAGAGTTAAGGCATGCCGGGATAGGACCCACCCACAAAGATGGGGCAATTTGTCATTTTCCTAAAATGACCAGAAACCGATCCTCATCATATGCTTTCAAGTCAATTCCGACTTACGGCAACCCCTTTTTTCAGAGTGTTCCAGGGAGAGAATACAGTGGTGCCTCACAAGACGTTTTGAATGGGGGAATTTCGCTGCACGATGATCGGTTCCCTGTTTCAGGAACTGATTTTCGCTTCCTGACGATCAAAACAGCTGATCGTCGGGTTTTCAAAATGGCCGCTGGGTGCTCAAAATGGCTCCCCGCTGTGTTCAGGAGCCATTTTTCGCTCCACAGGCACCCGAAAATGGCCGCCCCTATGATCTTCACTGGATGGTGAGTTCTTAGCCGATTGGAACGCATTAACCAGGTTTTAATGTGTTTCAATTGCTTTTTAATTTTCGCTTTACGACGTTTTCGTTCTACAGCAATTTCGCTGGAATGAATTAACGTCGTAATGCGAGGCACCACTGTACTCAGAGGTGATTAACCAGCCCCTTCTTCTGGGGGCCGCCGGCCCAAGGCCACCCAGGCTGGCTTTTCTCCCGGGAGGCCAGCCCGGCGGAGAATCAAGCTCCCAACCTCTGGCTCTGCAGACAAAGACCTCAACCACTGAGCGATCTACTAGTAATTTATGCAAGCCCAAGTGAACCCGTCTAAGCCAAGGCAGCAAATTACCCCTAATTATTTAAGTGCCGATTGCATTCTGGAAGGCACTAAGGAACACCATCACGATCCTGCAATTAGTGGCAATTTGCTGCCATGACTTACACGGTTTCATTTAGGCCCATGTAAATTGCCCACTGGATTTGGGCCACTGTTTCTTATTTCCTACAGGGAAACCCATTTTAAATTGGGAGGACAGAATTCCCCTGGTTTTCGCTTTTTCGGTGCACAGAATGCCATTCAGTCGCACAGCGCATCCACACGAGCGCGAAGTTCGTGGTTTCCAAGGAAGAAAGGATTTGGGCTGAGAGAGGCTCCGGAAAGCACCAGGGACATTTTATAACTCCTGGGGAACCACAGCCAGAAAGACTGGATCTTGGGGGTGGAACTCGTACAACTCTCTCCGAGCAATCCATGTGACATTTCACAGACCCATCCCTTCGGTGTGGGTTTCCCTGAGAGAGGAGGGAAACCTCGGCCAGCCGGGAAGGAGGATACAGATGATCACAGGAACGGCTGCAGCCACTTTGCCGATTTCCTCGTCCGTCTGCATGATCTTCTTAATTCGAGCCTGCCACAAAAATGAGGAGGGGGACGAGAGAGGCCGGGTATTGGAGACAGTTCATATTTGCTATTTTATCTACGAATCTATACAGAAGCTGTCAAGTAAAGTCCATTTCTGGCCTAGGACCACAGCCCACTCCGCTAACCACTAGACGCCCGTCTATTCCTTCCTTCCTTCCTTCCTCTTATCCGTCATCAGCTCCTTCCTTTCTTCCTTCCTTCCTCTTATCCGTCATCAGCTCCTTCCTTTCTTCCTTCCTTCCTCTTATCCGTCATCAGCTCCTTCCTTTCTTCCTTCCTTCCTCTTATCCGTCATCAGCTCCTTCCTTCCTTCCTTCCTTCCTTCCTTCCTTCCTTCCTTCCTTCCTTCCTCTTATCTGTCATCAGCTCCTTCCTTTCTTCCTTCCTCCCTCTTATCCATCATCAGCTCCTTCCTTTCTTCCTTCCTTCCTTCCTCTTATCCCTCATCAGCTCCTTCCTTTGTTCCTTCCTTCCTCTTATCCCTCATCAGCTCCTTCCTTTGTTCCTTCCTTCCTCTTATCCATCATCAGCTCCTTCTTTCTTTCCTCTTATCCATAATAAGCTCCTTCCTTTCTTCCTTCCTTCCTCTTATCAGTGCCTTCCTTCCTTCCTCTTATCCATAATCAGCTCCTTCCTTCCTTCCTTCCTCTTATCCGTCATCAGCTCCTTCCTTCCTTCCTTTCTCAAACACACACACTTCTCTCCCACTAATAAAAGCCCATGAATGACCCCTGGGAAATTATCCTGCCTGACCCACTACCAAACCACCAGGCTACTGTATCGGGGTGACAAGGAGGTGTTTGCAATTCTTCCTAAAACAAACAAACAAACAAACAAACAAACAAACAAATACAAGATAGCAAAACAAAGCCGTGTAGAACAGGAAGCACCGGAGTATCAAACCGGAAGTAGACAAATGGCTACAAAATTTAGCAATCGACACAAACTGAAATATATGCGTTTGTGTAGAAGGATAATCATGGGCCATCAACCCCGATTCCTAGTCTGTCCCTAGAGCCCATATTGTTGGTCCGGCAATATCTCCATGGTTTGGGGGGGGAAGGGAAGACGAGAGAGCCCACCACAGAGGTATTGCGAGCCATTTTGGAGGGGGGTCCCGGCCCTTCTGGGTGGGCATGAACCCTGCCCCCCATAAAAAGGAGATTTAATACACTCATGCCTTTTTGTGTTTTAAAGGAAAGTGACCAGAATACACTGCCATTTATATTTATTCACCCGTAGATGTGCCTCCAGATTCAGGTTCCCTCCACCTTTGGGAGCCCCCCCCCAAAAAGTCCCAGCTTAGTGACAGGCCTCATCTATCATGAACAAATGGATCTCGGGGGTGTGTGAAGGGGGGGCCATCAGTGGAGACAGGCAGGCAGGGCTGGATTCGTCCCTCCTGCCTTTTCCTGCTGCTTGTGGGCGCATTTGTCTCCGGACTCCAATTCCCAGAATTCCCCAGGCTGCCACTGGGAGTTGTAGTCTCTTTCCCCCCAACACACACACCTTCCTACCTGGGTACACACCTCTAGCCTTCTGATTGGCGTTTGTGTGTGTGTGTGTGTGTGTGTGTGTGTGTGTGTGTGTGAATGCGGACTTCCACTTGGGCACGTTTCTACCCCTTATAGCTGCAAGGGTAAGCTTGGAAACATGTTTTTTAAAATTGTATTTTAATTGTTATAAGCCGCCCAGAGACCTTTGGGTAGAGTGGGCAGCATAAAAAGGTAAAGGTTCCCCTTGACATTTAGTCCAGTCGTGTTCGACTCTAGGG
>NW_018151805.1:37485-59315 GCF_900067755.1 Pogona vitticeps | reverse complement strand
CCCCCCCCCCCCCCCCAGGCGGCCCCGCCCCGAGCCCCCCCCCCCCCCACTCCCCAAAGAGAGAGAGAGAGAGAGAGAGACCGGCCCGGATCGCCGACCGCGGCAGCCTCGGAAAGGAGCCGCCTCGCCCGGACCCGACGGGTGGCCTCCGCGCGGTCCTAGCGCCGCTCCGGTTCCCGGGAGGGCCGCCGCCGCCGGGCTCATTCATAAAACACGCGCGAAATGCACAGCCTCCTTCCACCCCGCCTCGCTGCTCTGCCTGCTCCCCCCCCGCTACTGAAATGGACCAGCCTGGAGGGAGGCGAGGGTGCCTCTGAGCCTTGTGCAGAGCGCCTCCCCTTTCCAGGGTTTGCTTGCATTAGGCTCTCATTTATTATTTATTATTAAGTATTATTTTTTTTCAAAGGCAACGTCTTCTCATCTGTTCCCAAGAAAAGAGAGACAGACACCCTCATAGTCAGGCTCTCACACCCTCCCCACCTCCCACCACAAATCCCATCTACTCAAGAGCCCCGGGTTCAAGTCCCCGACTCCTGGACCTGTTTCTGAGCAGACCAGACTTTTTTTTGGGGGGGGGGTCCTCGCTTGATTTGTTGCTTTCCTTGCCTGATCACTTGCTTGGGGAAAAAAATGACACCCCCGCCCCCCTTGTGCGGGGAAAACCCCCTTTTCTAAAGCGCCTGCCCTGCTGGACTACAACTCCCGCCATCCTTAGCGATGGCCGTGGCCGGCTGGGCCTTCTGGGAATTGGAGTCCTAAAGGGCGGGAGCCGCCTGCTCAGCTGGGGAAAAAGGTGGAGCGCTCGGTCCCACCCAAGAAAGTAAAGTTAGGGCGAGTTTTTGTGGACCGCAAGATCCTTCTGAAACCCCTCCACACACACACTTTAGCCCACAAAAACTGACCCCCCTCAGACGTGCTTGCCTTGAGATGCGTGTATGTATGTGGGGTTGAGAGACACCTAACAACACCCTCGCCGTGTAGCCCCCCCAATGGCATTCTCATCCCAGATTGTGTTTGCATTTCAGCACTATAGACTGTACATATACTTTGCCCCTCAATGAAAATCCTTATGGCTTCCTGGTCTTGCAACAGCCCTGCAAGGTAGGCCGGCTGTGATAACAACCCCACAGAGGTGGGTGGGGGGGGGGAAACAGAGAGTGAGAGATTGAGAGAACTCTTATCTCCCCCTCCGGGGCTGAAAAAAGGGATAATCTTAAAAAAAAATTAAAAAATTGGTTTTTCCAACCCAACCCATGCTCCCCAGTCAAAAGGATTAAGCCTCCACCATAGAGCTCTCGGCCTAGACCGACGGCGCCCCCCCTTTAAGGCGCCTTCCGGTTGGAAACGGCCCGCTCTTCCGGCGCCGTCGGAAGAGGACCACCGAGTTGAGGGCGTCCTAGAACGGCCGACACACGGAGAGAGAAGGCCCTCAAAATGGCGGGCCGCCCTTTCACAACCGGAAGCGACGCGCCGAAAGGGGGGGGAACCCCGCTCCGACCGTTACGCACTCGCGAGAGAGGAGCGCCTTGCTCCCAAAACGGCTCTTAAAAAAAAAAAAGGAAATAAAAGGTTTCAGGGGCCCCCTCCCCTCCCCAAAAATCTTCCTTCCGGTTCCATGCCCTTTCAGAAAGCCCTCCTCCTGACGTCATTTCCGGGTGGTCCTCCAGGGCCACGCCCCTTTCCCCCTGGGCGGTTGGTACGGTAACGGAGGAGGAGGAGGAGGGCGGGGGGGGAGGTCGAGGAGGAGGAAGAAGAGGAGGAGGAAGGGGGAGGGGAAATGGAGCTGGGCGGTATTTGCATATGCAAATGACCCCGGGGGGGCTTTCAGGGGGCAAGATGTAATCAAGGTGGGGGGGTAGGGGGTTTGTATGAACCTGTATTATCCCGCTTACCGCCTTGCAAGGTAGGCTTGGGAGGGTCGTGAGGGGGGGGTTGTCAAGACGCCTCCTTCTGAGGGCCGCTCCCCAAAAGGCTTCTCCCAAGGCGCTAGACTCGAACTCAAGCCCCCCGTGGCTTTTTTGAGGGAGTCCGTACATCTCGTGTTTTTTTGGGGGGGTGGGGGCCCTTCCTCTTCTCCTGCTGCCTCCCCCCCCCACCAGGGTGGCCTTCTCCAGAGAACCCTCCTGCCCTTCTCATGAGGTGCCCCATGTAGGACAGCTTTCAGGCTCAACCCCCTTGGCTTTCCAGAACAGAAGCTCAGGCTTGGATTATTGTTTCATCTTTCTTTCAGCCCAAGCTCTCCTCACAGATGATGGTTTCCCCCCCCCCCGTCAGCTTTCGCACCCGTATCCAGGGATCGGGAAAAGCCAGGAGGCTTCTAGGATCAGGGTCTCCCGGGGACACATCCTCCCAACACTTGATGATCTTTTCTAATTCCTTCCAAGTCGCGACCTCCTTCTTCGGATAACTTGGCCGGAGCCTTCATTCGGAGGATTGAACCCTGGCAGACTTTTCGCGAGGTAGCAATTAATAAAAATAAACCCCTTTTTATGGAGGGGTAGACCTGAGCGTGAGGAGAGCAACGGGGAAATATCAGCGTTTGCCAATATATTCTTCTTTTTAGCCCTAGATTCGCACCAGCTCCCAGTTAGAACTAGAGCCGTTTCCTTCACGTGGATGGGCTCCAGGAAGGGGTCCCTTGCAAGTCCCATTAGCGCTAGGCAGCATAGTCGAGGGGGGCGGTGTTTGATGGGATTTGTAGTGTAACATCTGGAGTGCCACAGACTACCCTCTGTTTCTAGTATCATCACCTCTCATCTAAGGTGCTCCGGCTTTACAGGGTCCTCTGTCTAGCACCAAAACTGTTCGTTGGGCAAAACTGCTCGCATGCAGATGAGGGGAATTACAAACGAAGGTGACCTGGGTGCTGAGTGATTTGCATACGGTTGGCACACTTGGAGGTGTGAATATGTAAATTCATTTAGAACCGTAGGCTTTTTTCCCCCCCTACAGCATGTGCCTAAACCTACTCCTTCCAGCCCTTTTCTCCTGAAACCTATATTTTGCTCAAAATGATTGTACAGGTGCAGATTTGGTTTGTAAACAAAACCCTGCATTTGAAGTGAGCAACGTATGGAACAACCTGTGTGGTTCTTTTGTGTGTGTGTGTGTATGTTTTGTTTTTATTTATTTATTTAATACTGGCCTTCCGGTTTGGCATGTAATGTACGTATTGCCTTCTCTTTAACTTCAAAGCAGTCCTGTCTGGTGACCCAGTAGACAGATTATAATTTGTTGTAGAAGGCCGTATCAGGAGCATGAACGGCCAAGTGGGTGTTTGGACACGAGTGTCAAATCCAAAGATAGCACCCTGTCCTATCAGTATACCCTAGTGTACTGTACTACAGCTTTGACTAAATCAAAAAAGGAAAAGAAAAAAAGGGGGAGCTCCCATCCCATAGCACGGATCTTGAGTTCCTGCAACTACAATTCTAAATGGGGAAATTTTTCAACTCATTGGTGTCTTACCACCTGATTAGTGTAGCCATTCTTCAGTCTCAAGAGACTATGGTAATGTGCTCTGTATGGAGGTCTTGGAACAGCATCTAGTGTGGCTGAGGCCAATTCGGCAGTGACCATCCCTTCCACACTGGAGACAAATACAGTCTGTCCCCTGTCCAGTTCCCTGATTTTGCTGCTTTCATGACTGGCTCTTTGCCTCGGCCTGCTGGACGAGGGTCTCTTCAAATTGGGAGAGGCCGTGATGTACCGCCTGCCTCCAGGCTGAACGCTCAGATGTCAGGGTTTCCCATCTGTTGAGGTCCATTCCTAAGGCCTTCAGATCCTGCGTACAGATCTCCTTGTATCACAGCTGTGGTCTCCCTCGGGGGCGATTTCCCTGCACTCATTCTCCATACAGGAGATATTTTGGAAACCGTCTGATAGGTTTTTTAAAAATGATAAAGTGGGGGGAAAGGAGAGCCACAGAGGGGATGCTTATTGGTGGAAACATGAAATATAACTACATCTCCCTCTACTCGTGCCTGAACTTCAAGGATATGGTTAAGGAAGTGGCAGAATGCTACTGCGAGCTTGGATGTAGACGGGAGGGAGGGAGGGAGGAAGCCTGCCTGCCGGCCTTTTGCCTGTGGTGGGCTTATTGCTTTGCACTTTGACCCGCAGGTGTTGAGAGCAACCATGTCGAACCAGCCGGACAACGAGGAGACCAGGAAGGAGGCGGCGTTTGCCGCCGAACACCTGGCGGCCGAATCCATGGCGGCGGACATGGACCCCTGGGTGGTTTTCGACGCCCGCAAGACTCCGCGGGCGGAATTCGAGGAGTGGCTGCAGACCTACCAGCCGTCGCGCGTTTCTCGGTTCGGCGACCCAGAGCGCAACGCGGAGCCCGTGGGATGGATCGCCGTGTACGGCCCCAGTTTCTGTCCCGACGGCGGCGACGTGGTGGGGCTGCAGGACGACTGGGAGCGGCTGCAGATGAGCGGGCGCCACGTCACCTTTGACACGGTCAGGGAGCTCGCCCTCAACCGGCGCGTGCTGACGGGGAAGTGGCTGATGCACCTGGACAGTGGCTTCAAGGTGGACCACGCCTGGCGTGGGGTGGCTCAAGCGGTGCTGGACGGCCGCATCGGCGTGGCCAAGGTCAGCCCCTGCTGCCCGGACTCGGATCGCAAGCAGGTCATCTGCGTCTACACAGAGGACTTCACCAACGAGGAGCAGGTGCTGGCGGCGGACGCGGTCATCCGCTCCACGGGGGTCAAGTGCCACTTGTCCTACAAGCCCGACGTTTACACTTACCTGGGCATCTACCGTGACAATCGCTGGCATCTCTGCCCGACCATCTATGAAAGCAGGTTTGACCTAGAATGCATCCCTCGGCGCTCCCGTATCATCAACAAAGTCACCAACACGGAGGTGACCTAATGGGCTCTTCTGGACACGTGCCACTTCCGGTATGGCGTGGTGCTCCTGCAGAGAAGCCTAGCTCCCAGCACGGAACACTCACTCTCCACTTTTTGTCCCTTAGAGGCCATATGACCTCCTCTGCGCTGGCCAAGAGGACTGTCGTTGCCAACCCCCCCGGCCACCTCGGAAGGAGGTGTTTTTTTTTTTGTTTTTTTTTTTTGAGGATTTCTGTATTATTGCAGAAGAGCTTTCTTTCACAGTGCTTCACGGACAATCTTTTCGTTTTAAATGTCTAGCCGAGGCTCGTTCCAGAGAGCCTCTTAACAGGGCTGCTTCTCTGTCTTAGTTTTTCCTTGTGTCTTTTCCTTTTTCATTGTGTGCCGCAATAGCCTGTGATGCTAAGGGAACCAGTTCTCCTGGAATTGCTTTGATAAGTTATGCCCATCTATAGCAGAAAGGCCCCATGTTGGCTGATCAACGGAAGGGCTGCTCAAAGGGAACCCTTAAGTACCACAGTCGCTTCGTTTTTAACTGTCTAACCACACAGAGTTGTTCCTTTGGGATGAATAATCTTTTAACCGGACTCTCTAAGGCTTGTGTGAGTTGCAAAACATTGTTATAGTCTTGCCCCAGTTGAAATAATCTGAATTTGACTTTATTTGCTTTTATTGGGGGGGGCAGCATCCCCGAAAATCAATTGCCGCTCCTCCTTTCTTGATCTCTGGACTGCTATAGGAGCAGTCACAATCCTGAGTCTCTCTGTGTGTCATAGTCTTGATGGTGGGGACGCTGGCAAGCTCCTTTTAAAAAGCTGTATTGATTTATAGTTGCAAACCCAAGCAGTTAATGCTTTAGCTGTCACACTTTATAGTTTCCCCGAGTCTCAAAACTGAGTGGCTTTTGTACAACTCCAGCATTTGAACCTTATATTCCTTCTCCGTTATTGAATGGCTGGCTGGCTAGCTCAGTGAGCTGCTGGCCCCTGAGCCAGGGGTCGGGACCTTTGATTCCCTACTGTGCCTTATTGGAGAAGAGCCAGCTAGGATGGTTTGGGCAAGCGACATTGTCCAAGAGCCACACATCCCCCCCCCCCGGGAAGGGAAAAGTAAACCGCTTCTACAACACCCTAGACAAGCTTCTCGGACGTCGGAAATCCCTCTGACAGCAGATAATTGTACTGTTCTTCCGCCACACTTCCGTAGTGATAAAACTAACGGGAAAAGTTAGTTCCCCATGTTAGAAGTTCGTTAATGAGTAACGTCATGTTGAATTCCTAATGTGGCCGGCTGGGCTTTCTCCGAGTTACGGTTTGTAAATAAAATAACCATCCCAATCTCTGCATATTTGCATTATCCACTTCCGATTTTCTACACGGTGACCCAGGGAGCGGCTTTTGCTGTCCTGTTGTGGGAATAAAACAATACATGGATTGTGGGTCGAAAGGTTCCTACCTGAGAGATAAAAGCTGTGAGATCTAGGAAATGGGTGTGGGCGGCTCTCTGGAGCCCAAGGGCTGGCCGAATAAGGCTTCCACCGCATGGGTGGGGGTGCACTGCTGTTCTTAGCATTGTAAATTCCCCAGTCATTTAAGCCCGGCTGTAGAGGTGGTGGTTGGCGAACTGAGGACTCACCCCCCCTTGGATCAACAGCGGCAACACTTCCGTCCACCGAGCTTTAGGTAGCTTTTACGGCTCTTCTCTTTATTCCCAGAACGATCCTGAGTGGTAGACCAGAGCATCCAGCTGGCCCAAGGTCACCAGTGAATTGCATCGTCCAAGTAGGATTTGAACCCAGGACTTCTGAGCCTTATTCCTAACACTAACCACTGTACCCCTACTGACTTTCATCTTCTTCTCCATCTTTCTAAGTTAAGTTTTCCCCCACTTTCCCAATCTGATCCAAAATTTCCTCAACCGTTTTGAAGCAGCTAAATACATGTCTTTTACACCTACCTTTTGAACTGTGTCCGCTTAATGCTCAACTGTGCTGGGGCTGTGTATCCTCTGTGGGTTGACGACACAATATTCCATAAAAGCAGCCTAACGTGAGATGGGGTTAAAGAAACAAATTCATAATGTGGACAAAAGGCAAGCACCCTAGAATTGATTTGAATCAATAGTGCACAGTCACAGTCACAAGATAAAAGACAGAATAGATACAGCCTGAAGCAGCTTTTTAAGATGAAGAAACTGTAAACGGCAGAAAATTAGAATTCTTTAGTGATGTCACGATGTGGCACAATGTTGTGGTTTTCTGTTCAGGAGATAACACTAATTGCTAAATAAAATTATCCTGTAGTGTGGTGGTTGTGGGGTTAGGCTGGGACTAGGGAGACCAAAGTCTTTTAAAGGGGTTGGCAACTTGTGGCATGCTCGATGTTTGTTGCACTACAGCTCCCATCATCCCCAACCAGCACAGCCAATGATGAAAGGGCATGTGAGCTGTATGCCCATATCTGGAGGTTACCCACTAAGCCCTTTGTTCCAACAAATATTTTTCCTGGTATTTCAGTGGTCTCCAACCTTGGGCCTCCAGATGTTCTTGGACTACAACTCCCAGAAGCCTTCACCACCACCTCTGCTGGCCAGGATTTCTGGGACCTGAAGTCCAAGAACATCTGGAGGCCCAAGGTTGGAGACCACTACAATAGTTCATCCTTCAACTGGAACGAAGTGATAGTTCTTACTCTCCAAGTGTCTTGTTTTATTTTGCTGAAGACAAGACATGGTCCTATCCTATAATGATTGAGGCTCTTAGCAGAGGGGCCATGCAAATCATCCCAGGTTTCTGTTCCTTTTTGGTTTCAAGTCCTAGTAGCATTTTTCAAACCGCTAACCTGTATTTCTGAAGTTAAAAGCTATTCATGAGAGACTGCAAGCCATTTGTTTTGAGTCGTGCAATTTTCACATGAGATTAGTGAATGAAATTGGGTCAATGTGACCTCAAATAGCTGTAAAGCGCTGAAGTTTCTGTCTATATCCACTCATTTGACTTCCCGTAGTGGCTTCTACGGATACCTAGTGTGATGTAGCCGATCAGTGACACACAAGGGACTCACGAGAGAGGGGCTTGAATTCTCACTTGGCCAAAATAATTTCACTGGGGAGGGATGATAAACAGTGTAAGCCCATCCCTTAAATATCTCACCTTGAAATATTAGGGTTGCTGGAAGTCGCTTGTGACTTAATGGCATATAACACACTACGGCAGCATGACACAGAAAGCTACACAGAGGTCCTTAATGAATTACTGCTTCTGTAGACGGGTGGTTCCCAAGCTTAGGCTCCGAGGAGGCCTTCCATCGACTAAAGGGTTCTGTGTAAGCTATAGTTTTTGAAATATCCACTATGGGCGTATAGGTGTCATTGGTTTTAAACCAATACAGTGGTGCCCCGCATAGCAACGATAATCTGTGTAGCCAAAATCGTCGCTATACGGATTTGTCGCTATGCAAAATAAAAAAGCCCATAGGAATGCATTAAAACCTGTTTAATGCATTCCTATGGGCAAAAAACTCACCTTTATGCGAAAATCCTCCATACGGCCATTTTCACTGCCCGGTAAGCGAGGAATCCAGGCAAAAACACAGCGAGTGGCCATTTTTTTTACCCGGCGGCTATTTTGGAACCGCCAATTAGCTGTTGGGAAAATATTGTTATGCGAAAATCGGTTAGCGAAACAGCTTACCGATCATCGCAAAGCGAATTTTTCCCATTAGAAACATCGTAATGTGATTGCTTTTGCGATCGCAAAAAGTTAATCGCTATGCGGATTCGTCGTTAAATGGGGCGCCCGTTAAGCGAGGCACCACTGTACTTTGTAAGGTGTACAAGGAGTTGTGAACAGAAAATGTGCCCCAAGAGGGCATGGGGATCATTTAAAGATGGGGAAATGTAATAAAATTTCATTCATGTTTTACAATTTAAAATCAAGCTGTGAGATTCAGGGTGTTCTCTACTCTCTGCCCAAAGGAGAGGAACATCTGGAAAAAAGTGAATGCAATGTAAGAGAGACGCAGCGGCCCCACCCTAAGGAGTAACAGTTTTGAGATCCACCACTCCATACCCAATTCCCTTGGATTTCAGAAGCGAAGCACGGTTGGGCCCGGTTCGTACCTAAACGGGAGACGGACAAATATTGCAATACAGAATTTCAGGTAGGGTTCGTACCTGAAACCCCGAAGAGTCCATCTTGCCAGTCAGAGAAACAAAGGGGAGCCGTGCAGTCAAAACGCAAAAGAAATGCAAGAATAGGTAATAAGCTTATAGACCGCTAATAATCATCGTACAATATTAAAGCTTGCAAGGATAAAAAAAACACCCCTTCATGGCATCAAGCTGGAGAATTCAGATCCTAAAAGCACCATTCCCAGCACTCACTGGGACGGGACGGGAATGGCCCGCAAACCCAGCTTTTCAGGTATCTGCCCACCTGCACTTCCCAAGATAAAAAGAACATTCTCCCCCCTCACTTCCCTTTGAAAATCCGAGGCGTTTGAGGGTCGAGATGAGCACATTTTACAAAGCTGCGGCTTCCGTTTATTAGGCACCTGCTATAAGAAAGTTGAGGGGTGTGTGTGGGTGTCGCGCAACAGTAAATTTCAATACTCCAAAGGTGGGGAATAAAAGTTGGAAGAGTAACAGCACTTAAGTGGTTAATGTATCTTCACACGACGACTCCCTTTAAAAATGCAGCAGATAGTCTCATCATGAAGCAAGGCACAGAAAGCACTCTGGACAGGGGCAGACAAGAGACGCAAGCCCCCCCAATCTACCTATGCCGGTCGGATCGGGGCCTGGCAGAAACTTTTCCCTGAATCCCCACCCCCAGTTCCAAAATCCCCGCTGTCCGAGGCGGGTGTCGTTTCACCGGCTTTTCGAGTATAACAGTTTATGGCTTGGACTCCATCTGGTCTGTCCCCGGGGAGGGACGGGAAGACCCTTCCCCATCGCTTGCTTGTTTTGCAGGATGGGCCCGTAGAGGGGGAGATGAAGGGGATGATGGAAGATCGAGGGCCACAGAAGGGAGGACAACCAGGCAGGTTCCGTGGCTGAAAAACGAGACCTGCCGGAAACCGGAGGAGTCCATCGTCCCAAAGGGGCTTTTAATATAGGAGAAGAGGCCACCCACTTTTATGACTTTGCAGGGCCAAAGAAAACCCAACCATGTTGAGTCCCGCTGGTCCTTTCCGCCTCCTTTAAGAGGAGGCCAGAGGCCAGCTCAGCCCCACGACAGCCCGAGAGTTGGGAATGGGGGGTCTCCTCCCCATAGGGCACGGTCCAAATCCACTGGGGTACAAGTTCCATCAAACCCAGCTTGCAGCACCTCGAGGTGAACCTCTTCCGGGAGAGGATGCTGTACATTTTTTATTGGGATTTCCACCGTCACCACCCCTGCGGCAAACAAGATTTTTAAGGCACTTCCAGGTATAAAGGACACTTTTGTGTTCGTTCGGCAACGCTAAGAACCGTCCTCGAGTTCGGGAAGGGCTTCTGGGCAGGTGAAAGGCTCACCCGCGAGAGTTTCTGCTTTCTGTTCTTAAAACTGCCCAAGGGCCCTCCCGGCTGGGTACCCTCTTCTGTACATACTTCGATAAGAAGAGGCAACGAAAAAGGCATCAAGTGGAAAAAGGGACCCCAGGCGGTGGTGTCTCAGAAGGCAAGATCCGAGAGGGGGATACATTCCTCATCGCCTTCCAAATGTCGTTGCGCTCTTTCGCAGTACATCGCTGTTTCGGAACAAGAACCGTCTCTGCCTTCCATAAGGCAAGGGCATTTAATCCAAAGTTGACAGACGTATAGCTTCTCACATCTCCTACAAAGGAGATTCCCCCCCCCTCTCCTTGATTCAGGCCGCTGCTCCATGGAAGTATTGAGACTGGGCAGGTAAGTCAACAGATCATCTGCTCTCAAAGAACAACAACACTCCCAAACCTGTATCCCTTGGAAGTCTCGACCTTCAAGCCAAAAAAGACCAGCTGGGAAACCAAGAATCTGAGCCTATGAGCCTGAGGGGGGGAGAGGCCGGTTGGCTCCCATTCCCCTATGAGTTCAGCTGACTCAGAAGCGAGTTCAAATCCATGTCTACCATAGAGGAGAAGCTGTCCTCGCTAGGCAGGGCCCCCAAAAGGCCATTGAGGAAGCTGCTGGCCGCGGCGTTGTTCCCTCCACCGCCCTCTCCGTTGCCACCCGGCTCCCCTTCAGCCCTCCGCTGGCTGACCAGGCGGGTGATGGATTCGGGGTAGGTCAGCAGAGTGCCCTGGTTGTCAGGAAGCCCAGTGGCGGGACCACCACCACCTCCTCCTCCTCCTCCCGTCAGGAGCTGGCGGAACTCAGCCGTGTTAATCCCCTCCAGGCTGGTGTAAGGGGCGTCGTCCAGCAGCCCTCCGAGTTCCATGGACCCAGCGTCCCCACCCTCGAAATGGAGGTTGAGAAAAGCGTCGGCAATGCTGGTTTCCGCCTCGGATTCGGGGGGCGGCGGCGGCTGGGACACCCCCAGGCCGGAGAGGTCTTCCATGTTGACGGTGGTGAAGGCGGACTGTGTCGCTGCGGCAGGAGCAGGAGCAGGCGGGGTGTGGCTGGGCCGGGCAAAGAAGCCGGCCGGAGGCTGGAGCATCATCTGAGGTTTGGGAGCAGCCGATGGCGCCGATGCTCCCAGAAGCCCTGGGATGCCTGCAGAAGACAGAAGAAATTATACAAACAAACAAACAAACAAACAAACAAACAAACACCACAACAACAACACCAACACCAACACCAACACCAACACCAACACCAACACACCAACACACCAACACACCAACCAACACACCAACCAACACACCAACACACCAACACACCAACCAACCAACACACCAACACACCAACAAACCAACCAACCAACCAACCAACCAACCAACCAACCAACCAACCAACCAACCAACCAACCAACCAACCAACCAACCAACCAACCAACCAACCAACCAACCAACCAACCAACCAACCAACCAACCAACCAACCAACCAACCAACCAACCAACCAACCAACCAACCAACCAACCAACCAACCAACCAACCAACCAACCAACCAACCAACCAACCAACCAACCAACCAACCAACCAACCAACCAACCAACCAACCAACCAACCAACCAACCAACCAACCAACCAACCAACCAACCAACCAACCAACCAACCAACCAACCAACCAACCAACCAACCAACCAACCAACCAACCAACCAACCAACCAACCAACCAACCAACCAACCAACCAACCAACCAACCAACCAACCAACCAACCAACCAACCAACCAACCAACCAACCAACCAACCAACCAACCAACCAACCAACCAACCAACCAACCAACCAACCAACCAACCAACCAACCAACCAACCAACCAACCAACCAACCAACCAACCAACCAACCAACCAACCAACCAACCAACCAACCAACCAACCAACCAACCAACCAACCAACCAACCAACCAACCAACCAACCAACCAACCAACCAACCAACCAACCAACCAACCAACCAACCAACCAACCAACCAACCAACCAACCAACCAACCAACCAACCAACCAACCAACCAACCAACCAACCAACCAACCAACCAACCAACCAACCAACCAACCAACCAACCAACCAACCAACCAACCAACCAACCAACCAACCAACCAACCAACCAACCAACCAACCAACCAACCAACCAACCAACCAACCAACCATCCATCCATCCATCCATCCATCCATCCATCCATCCATCCATCCATCCATCGTTTCATCCCCCGTGGGGATACGGGGGAGGAGGGCCTTCTCGGTGGCTGCTCCCAGACTGTGGAACTCCCTCCCACTGGAGGCCAGGCTGGCCCCATCTTGCTGTAAGCCACCTTGGTTTTTTTTTTCAAGGGGAACGACGGGTTGAAAATAGTTCAGACAGAGTTTGCCTGAAGAGAAAGTTCTTTGCCTGCTTGCGGTACATTTTTAAAAGCCAGAATAGAGATTGGTTAGGTGTGCCGTGGGGAGTTCTGGGTTCAAATCCCAGGGAGCCGCACACACTTTCTCCCCCCCCCCAGACTGATCTCCCTTCACAGGATGGCTGAGAGGGTGAAGGACGAGAGGCCTAATTATCCGGTCCGTCTGTCAACCTGAGCTACCTCACAGGTGGGTTGTGAGAATGAATTGCGAAGGAAAGGACTGGATATCCCACTTTTGGCTCACTGGAAAAAAGGCCTATAAATCTAAACTGAAATATAATACAGTGGTGCCTCGCGTTTCTATGGCTTTTTTATTTCCGCACAGCGATGTTTCCCATAGCGAGGGTTAATCCGGAACGGATTAACCTCGCTATGCGAGGCACCACTGTAATGTCAAATAACTTATAAACTAACCAAAGAATAAGTTGGCAAAAGTAAAAGGGAAAAAAGGACTATCTATCTATCTATCTATCTATCTATCTATCTATCTATCTATCTAATCTATCTATCTATCTATCTATCTATCTATCTATCTATCTATCAAAATAGATTTTAAAGACTAACAATCTTATTTCACTCTGAGCTTTTGCTGAGCAAAGTCTGCTTTCTCAGACGCCAGAAGGCAAAGACATGAACCATATGTTTATCCACAGCCTCACGACAAGGCGAGGTCAGAGATGCACCAGTATAAACAGATGTGGGTCATTTATTGACATTCCGGCATCTGGTCCATGAAAGGTCGCTATGAAGCAAAACTGCTCGCCTCCGAAGTTCTGCACGGTTTGGTTTGCATTTCAATCGGCAACCTGGCCGAGACAAACTAAAATCGCTACCTCTGGAAATTAAAAATTAAAAATAAAAAAAATAAGATAACGTAGTACAATAAATTCTAAAAGCATCTAAAGTCAGGTCTGGGAACAGAACCTGCTATTACGGCTCAAGGCAGTCTTCACAGATTCACAGACGGCTCCTCCCTGCTCCCTAATTCTGAATTCTGCTGGCTGTAAACACTCCAGGGCGAAAGCAATGGACTTTGTTTATTTATTTAGTCCCGCCCGTTTGCCTTGGGGCCCGCCTGCCACTGGAATGTGGCCCAGAGAACGTTGCTCAAGCCGAATTTGGCTCTCTGGCTGAAAGCGGCTCCCCGGGGTTGACCTAAATTCTCAAAGTTCCCGAAAGGTTAGGCAAGACAAGTCTTCGGCTCACCGTTCCACAAAAGTATTTGGGCACAGACTTGTCTTTTCTGGACCATTTTTGGGGGAGGAGGCTAAGATTGGCTGAACTGGCCAATCACACCGGCTAGATCCCCAGCCCCCAAATATTTGGGATACAGAAGGAGGGAAATGCATGGTGGGTCCTGAGCTTAACGCTTCCCCCCTCCAAAAAAAAATCTCCCCAATATTGTCAATGCCACCCAAACCTATAGCGGAATTAAGGAAGAGATACAAACACTTATTGTTTTGCCGAGGCCATTGAAATGGGGAAAACACAGGGCCAGGGGGAAGAATCTAGCATTTCTTACCGCTGGAACTGGGCCGCGCCAGGCTATGCTTCGGAACAGCAATGCGGCGCGGAGAGCGTGATTCTGGGGCTCCGACTGTCGGGGAGAAAAGAAAAGTGGGTCAAACTGCAGGTAATCTCAAATCGAAATGGGTCCAGCCACAACTTCCTCTCCGCCCCAAAGGAAAGAAGCCGCCTTGCTGCCCTGCCCAAAGGAAGGTACCGGGGGGGGTTTCACTATTCAACCAAGAACGAAAAGACTTTGACTCTTTAGCTCCTTTGACCTTCTACGCCCAGATGTCCCTGGCCAACATGGTAAAGGATGATGGGATTGAGATATCTATTCATGCATTGGGACAACGACCAATAAACTGAAGGTGAGTGCCAACGAGGCAAAGGATCTATAAACTGGTGTTTCCCATGTCCAAACACAGGACATCCATCCATCCATCCATCCATCCATCCACCCATCCACCCATCCATCCATCCATCCATCCATCCATCCATCCATCCATCCATCCATCCCTCTTTCTTTCCTTCCTTCCATCCATCGATCCATCATCTGTCTCTCTTTCCATCCATCCATCCATCCATCCATCCATCCATCCATCCATCCATCCATCCATCCATCCATCCATCCATCCATCCATCCATCCATCTCTCTCTCTTTCCATCCATCCATCCATCCATCCATCCATCCATCCATCCATCCATCCATCCATCCATCCATCCATCCATCCATCCATCCATCCATCTCTCTCTCTTTCCATCCATCCATCCATCCATCAATCCATCCATTCATCCATCCATCCCTCTCTCTTTCCATCCATCCATCCATCCATCCATCCATCCATCCATCCATCCATCCATCCATCCATCCATCCATCCATCCATCCATCCACGGCCCTCAATTTTTACCTGCAAAGGGCGCCTTTTGCACAAAGTTCTTGAAAGTACTGAGTGTCCGCTTGCGTTTCTCCTCGATACGATGAAAGTCACCTGTTTAAAAATGGTGGAGCAAAAAAAAAAAAAGGAAAGTCATAAATAACTAAATAAACCTATGTCCACTCCTGTGGTTCCTCGTGGGCCGTGTTCCCACAGCTGCGTGCACAGGGCAGCCACTTAAGTCACAAAGGAACGAGAGGGCTTTGCACATGTTCAGAAGGGTACTTAAAGGCAATTTCATGCTCTGGACTAATCTTGCCGCGTGCTGTACGAAAAATCACATTGTGGTATTTCCCCCCCTCTGCTCAGGAAGTGCAGACCTTACTTTTTTTGCATACTTAGGTACACACATATTTCCACTATGGACGACTTGTCTGAAATCTAAACACACAGGCACTCCGCTTGAGGCACGCCTGCGTTTGTCTCTTGAGTCTGGATGTCCAGGTTTGGGCAGTGGCCAGGAGTGCGTTTGCACAATTAAAACTAGTGCACCCACCGCACCAGTTCCTGGAGAAGTCCGATCTTGCTACAGCAACACATTGCTTAGCTACCGTGTTTCCCCAAAAACAAGACAAGGTCTTATATTCATTTTTGTTCCAGAAAACGGCATTAGGGCTTATTTTTAGGGGAAGTTTTATTTTATTTTCATGGACAACCATCTACATTGATTCAGATATAGTCCTGTCATTTTCTTCTGGTTGCTGCACAAGGGTGGAGGATGGGGCTTTCACTGAACTGGGGCTTGGGTAGGGCTTATATTATGACGAGCATCCTGAAAAATCCTACTAGGGCTTACTTTCAAGTTAGGTCTTATTTTTGGGGAAACAGGATACATCCTGGCTGCATGATTGTTCACACACATTACATAGGTCTGCCTATGGGAAGTGTGATTACATCAGCTCTGCTAGCTGCCGATCTGTTTCTGGGCAGAATTCAAAAGTGCTAGTTTTAACCTATAAAGCCCAAAATGTATTGGGTTCAAGCTATCTCAGGAACTGCATCTCCCATTATGAGCCTGCCTGGGTGTTAAGATGACCGGGAGAGGCCTTTCTCTCTGTCCCACCGCCTTGACAAGCGTTCTTGGTGAGGACACAGGAGGGGGCCTTCTCGGTGGCTGCTCCCAGAGACTCTGGAACTCCCTGCCACTGGAGGCCAGCCTGGGTCCCATCTTTGCTGTCCTTCCACAAGTTGGCAAAGACCTCTCTCTCTCTCTCTCTTTCACACACACACACAAACACACACAGAGAGAATGATGTGGTCATTGTACACAATCTGAAGGCAAGGGTTAGTGGCCGCTTTACGAATTCACTAAATCACCCCAAAAGTAAGCCAACTTTTGACCCCAGGCAGATCATCATCACTTCTGACCCGAACCTCATTTTGAAAGTCGCTTTTAAGAAATGAGAGAGGCCCGGAAACGTGGCCATGATTTTCAGAGGGTTTGTTTTTTTTGCCCTTTTTTTTGGCACAACCCCCCAAAACTTTCGGTGCCAACCTGACGAACACCCCCATCCACTCCATGGGGTCAAAAGCTAGCGTCCGTTGGTGATTTTTATATGTGAAGGTCTTGGTCTTTGGAATCCTTGAACCAAGACGGTCGCTGGAGGTGCTCTGGCAAGTGTAATTTGGGGGGAAAAAAAGAATTTCCCCCAAGCTCTTGTGGGTTTAAATCCCTAAAAAAAGCAAGAACATTCAAGGTTTCTTCCCTTTTAGTTCTACTGCCTTTTCTGCAGGCAAGAAACGGCTGGTGTCTCCGAGAGGAAGAAGCAAAACACGCTCTAGAAAAAGGGCTATTCCTGCTGGCTTGTGTGTGTGTGTTTGTGTGTGTCTTGAAATACCTTCATCCGGGAGATAGCGGAATTCCATGGGCCCGCTGACTTCCTTGTCCGACGGGCGGCGCAGCTGCATCTGGACCGTCACCGGCTCCCGCAGGGTTTGGTCCATGTACGGCGGGGTCTTGAAGACGATGGCCACTTGCCGGTGGACGTCGGCCTGAGAGAAAGACCCCCTTGCTTCCCAGGAGTCCTTGAAGAACCGGACTTCAATGTCCTCTAAAACAGAGACAAAGGACTAAGATGTAAGTCGAGGGGCTTCTGAAAGACAGGAGTGCGAGAAACGATGATACAGGGCAGGCCAACACTCAGGGACCCCAATCCAGGACTTCGTCCCAACCAGAGAACCAACCAACCAACTGGCCTTTGTGAGTCGACACCAATGAATAAATATACCGTAATCAGAATTAATACAAACCTATATCCATACAGTAAATCATTTTATCTATAGATACCATATTTTTCTGTCTATAAGACTATACTTTTGTTTAAAAACTTTAAACTAAAAATTGAGGGTTGTCTTATACACAGAAGCAAGCTGAGGAGAGAACACACACAAGCGGAGGGGAAAGCAGGGATCAAAGCAATCCTGCAGGACTTTGATCCCTGCTTTCCTCTCCAGTTGCTAAGCCTTAGCAAAAGGAAAGCAGGGATCAAAGCGCTGTAGGATTTGATCTTCTGCTTACTAAGTCCCATGGGGCTTAGCAAAAGGAAGAGGGGAAAGGATCAATGCAATCCTGTGGCTGCATAAAGAGAAAAGGGATCAAAATGATCGTGCAGTGGCAGGATTGCTTTGATCCCTTTCCCCCTCCTTTTGCTAAACCCTGCAGGGCTTAGCATGAAGGGGGAAAGCAGGCATCAAAGGGATCCTGCAGTGCTTTGATCCCTTCCCCCCTACACTTGCTAAGCCCCACTTAGATTTCTTAATTTTGGGTTAGAAAAGTGGGGGGGGGGTCTTATACATGGGGTGAGAGAAGAAAGAAAGATCCTTTATGGCCATCCAAGCATTCACTTTGGTCTGTTTCAAGGCAGTATAGTCCCTCCCTTTTTTTTTCTGAGACCAATCGAAGCAGTGATGGGATGTCCCAAGAAAGCCTGACACTTGAGCCACAGAAGCAAAGAGCACATACTTACTTCAAGATGCACAATACAGTACAGCCACGATATCTAAGCCCTTTCCCCATGGACACAGAAAAATCAGAAAGCAGCAAATGCTACACATAGCATGGTCTCTGCCTTCCTCTAAGTAACTAGTTCTGGTAAATACATCATGGAACTACATAAAGTCAGGGCCCCTTATCCATGGGGACCAGTATCCACTGATTCACTTACCCACGGTCTGAAAATATCAAAAAATATTAAAAGAAAAAAAAATCCAGAAAAACTATGATCTCATGTATTACCAGAACCAGCCACTAAAGGGAGCCAGAGAATACTTGTTAATACATAGCAAGTCTCTGGCATCCTCTAGTGGACAGTTCTAGTAATGCATGTGAAAATACATTTTGAGCCCCCCCCCCCACATTTGAGCTTGCTTGCTTGCTATCTATCCAGCATTCGCTATTATCGGAGGTTTTTAGTATCCACATGAGGCTTAGAACCAATCCCCAGAGAATAAGGGGGGGTCTTACTCCTACCCCCAGGCAAAGACAAAGCAACCTCCAAATTGGTACCTTTCTGGACTTTGTCACAGAGGAGGAAAATCTCGTCTCCCCCCAGGCAGCTTCCCGAATTACGATTCACTCGACAGATCTTCAGTTCAGCTGTGTTGGGGGCACCTTGAGAAAGAAAAAGGTGAAAACACACTTGGGGGGGGAGTTGGTGCCACCCACCACAACCCCATTGAAATGTTAGGAGGTAACTTTAGACCCATCCCTTTTCACGGGGACTCAGCACAAGGACTAAAAAACCAAGGTTCCAGTCCTCACTGAGCTATGAAACTCTTACGGGCGTTAGGACCAAGTCACTGGCAGCCTTTACCACCTAGCAGGGCTGTTGTTCTAAGGATAATATGGAGAAAGCAACTGAAGGAGAGGCAGGATATGGTTCTAGACCATCAATAAACTGAGTTCTAGAGCATCAATAAGCTGGGTTCTAGACCACCAATAAACTGAGTTTATGTGCCCTTGACTTGATTGAATCTTGGGGCTTCTGAAATGGAACTGAAAATGAGACCGATTGGATTTAAGGATGTGACGAATTCTTCCAGATTCTTTTTTTGAAAATTATGATTATTATTCCTCGTGTCAGATCAGGATGCCTTGACACGATGAAGAATTTCCCTTGATGAGGAATTCTTGGGAGATTCTTCTCCTTTAAGCAACAGGGAGTGCATTTTCTCCCTTCAAAATCCTGGCCGTTTCTGCAGAAGGCTTCTGTTCAAAATCTGAGACTTCGAACAGAAAGCACAGGTGCGTGCGTGCGTACACCCGCTCACCCCCTGCCTCCACAGGCAGAGCAATCACAATGATTGTTCGAAAAGGCACGAGCAACCCATCCAAGGCTTCGAATCCCTGGACGTCCGGGCAACGCAGCAACCCTGGGCTCCCCCACAAGTAATTTCACCCCAAGAACGGCACGGCTAAATGCACGGCTCCGCTTCTCGCCTCAATGCTGTCCCTTGACAAGCACTCACGATTGTCATAGATGGGCTGCGAGACCACCAGAGGCAGCTGGACCAAGCGGCTGCTGCCTGCGTCCCGGATCCACACCTGGAAACACAGTCGAACCGCATTCAGGTCGTAATCTCCTTTTAACTCTTCTGCAGACACTGCGGGGGAGAGAGAAGAGAAACAATAAGACCAATACAGTGGAACCCAAATATCCACCGGGGATCAGTGCCAAGCCCCCCACAGACCCAGAGGAGCCATCGTCCACAATGACCTGGTGGGTTGGGCAGTTGACACGGGGGCAAGATGCTCTCACAAGGAGCATGAGCCCAAACGTTGGGCATGATGATCCAGGATCCTATTTTCAGGCAGCGGATAGGTGGATCAGTGGATAGGGATCCCGTGGATAAGGGAGGGCCAGATGGGGACTGCCTGCCTAGGAGTGCTCACGCTCTATCACCCCGACCTACCTCACAGGACTGTTGTGAGGAGAGAAAAAGAGGGATAAGAAAAGCCACGTATGTCCCGTTGAGCTCACCGGAGGAAAGGTAAGACATTACAGTGGTGCCTCGCTAGACAGTTACCCCGCATGACAGTTTTTTTCGCTAGACATTGACTTTTAGCGATCACTGTAGCGATTCACAAAACAGTGATTCCTATGGGGGAATTTCGCTGGACAATGTTTGGTCCCTGCTTCGCAAACCGATTTTCGCTAGACGACGATTTTGACAGCTCCCTCCGCGCTCGCAAAATGGGTGTTTTCGGGACCTAAGCTTCGCAAGACAGCAATTTAAACAGCTGATCGGCGGTTCGCAAAGCGGCTTTCCTATGGCCAATCTTCGCTAGACGACGATTCTTCCCCATTGGAACGCATTAAACAGGTTTCAATGCATTCCGATGGGGAAATGCTTTTCGCTAGACGATGATTTCGCTAAACAGCGATTTCAGTGGAACGGATTATCAACGTCTAGCGAGACACCACTGTATATCAGAACAAAATTATAACAAAGGTAAAGTAGACATCCAGTGAGCATGTTAGCCAGAACCATCTTATTTGATGGCTCCTCGCCGCGTCTTACCGTTGAAAGGATTGTTGGCCGTTTCAAGGCGCCTGGCGACCGCTTTGTCCAAGTCTCGTTTCCGCACACATTGGATCCCCAGGTTCTGGAAGCTGGGAAGAGCCAGACAAAGAGGGAGGGTCATCGGCCGGCGTGGAGAGGAGCGAAGAAAAGGCCGAAGAGGGAAGCAACGGGGCAGAAAAAGCAGGGGCGAGACAGGAAGGAAGGGAGCGAAATCTTGATCTAAGCCCCGCTCGCCATAAAAGTCACGGGCGATGTGGGACCAGCCCCGACTCCCCCTCGCCACGAGGGACGGCCGTCACCCTGCTCCGAGTTCACTGCAGGAAAGGTGGGGAAAAATCAGAAACGATCATGTCCTGTGACAGACAGACACCTCTCCCACCTATGGAGCAGGGGAAACAAAAACCAACGATTAAAAAAAAATCAAATGGCTTATAATCACAATTTTAATCATGATTCAAAGACAGTTATGCAAAGGAAGGGCAGGATCTGTTCTCGAACCTCCCAGAGTGCGGGACCACAGGATGATGGGCTCAAGGTACAGGAAGCCTGATTTTTTGGGGGGGCTGACTATCAGGAAAAACTTTCTAACTGTTAGAGCGGTAAGACGAGGGAACAGAGTCTCTTGGGAGGTGGGGAGCGCTCAGACGCTGGAGGCTTTCAAGAGGAAAAAAAAAGGGACCACCCTCTGTCAGATCTGCTTTGCTTTGGATTCCTTCCTTGAGAAGGGGGTGGGACTTGATGGCCTTAAGAGGGCCCCTTCCAACTCCATGATTTTACGATTCTTTAAACACTGGTTTCGATTTAAATTTAAAAATGTTTTGATTTTAAATTTTAAAAAATTAATTTTTTGACTCATTGTCAAAAATCCCTCCCCCCCCCCCAATTTAGATTGTGATTTAAATTGCAATCGCGGCTTTGAGCGGACGGCTGGAAATGTGAAAGTAACAGGGCAGACCAGCCGGAGAGAAGCCCCTCAAAATGTACCCCGGGAAGGAAGACTCTCCAGTCCAGCTTGCCACCCTTGGGGGCGACCCACAGACAA
>NW_018151805.1:17039-37479 GCF_900067755.1 Pogona vitticeps | reverse complement strand
GGGGGGGGGGGGAGCAAGGCTCGGCTTCCCCGCCTGGGCTCACCTGTGGATGGAGCGTTCTGGAGAGAGCTCGGCCTCGTAGTAGCCCTCCCTGCAGTCTTTCCCCACGAGGTCGTGGGGGTGCGGCCGGTACGGGGACTCCTTGGTCACCAACGAGATACGAACTTTGCCTGGACCCACGTAGTTATGGATCTAGGGGGAGCAAAAGACAGGCGGGGTTCGGTGGTCGGCTTCCCATCTGGCGCGAAATCCAGATGGGGGGGATTTTACCAGCCAGGATCCGGGCACCACCAAGGTCGGCTCAGACACCGCGTGCGCAGACGGAAACGTGAGCCTGACCACGTTCGTAACAATGTTCGGCTCTGATGGAAACTCTGAATCGGAAGGCGGGCAAAGGAAACCCCCCCCAGAAGGGTACACGGCCCCCCACCTCCATTTTTTCCTCCTTTAAATGGACCCCAGGGCTCTCTAAGAGGCACGGGGGAGATCCCCGAAAGATGTCAGAAGGCGATTTTAAAACCTCGGTCTGAACCCCGACGGGCCCTTTAAAGCCAACATTTTTTTCCCCTCTGCTGTCCGATTGCTAGACAAGCATTTGTAGGAACGATACCTGGAAACGGCCCAGCTCTACTGCAGAGGCAACCTTTTAAAACATCCAATTCCTGGGCTGTCCCTTTCTAATTATTATTCTTTTCAAATGAAACACAAGCTAAAGATCTCTTGGCTGTTGTAGGTTTTTCAGGCTGTAATTCTGGAGGGTTTTTGTTTCCTCCCTAACGTTTTGCCGGTCTCTGTGGCCGGCCTCGAGAAGACATTCAAATCCCCGTTTGTTTCCCTGGTGTCTTCACAGGACACCCTCTTCTCAAGCAAATGGATTTCGTGGCGTGCCCTTTCACTGGCCGCCCGGAGACTGACTTTCCTGCCCCTTTTATCTTGTTCCCGGGACATCGGAGGGCTATAGAACTGCTGTTCCTCCCAAGGACTCTTAGCAAGGTGGCCAAATATCGGCCAAACCATCGACTTCGCCCATCCTTCCCAAGAGGGGGACCGCAGGCCTATTGCGTTCCTAGAAACAGGGGAGTGTTTGTGAACATTCCGTGGCATCCAAGCCGTTGTCCTTCCATTTCTGCCGTCCCATCGCGAGGAAAATATTTACTCAGATGTGCCCCATCTTGTGGGCAACAAAGCCCACACTCAGCCCGTTCCGGGGAGCTTCTGTTCCCAAAGAAGCCTCACGCCAGCCCAGAGAGTGTGCCAAGAGGGTAGGCGGGATGGGGTGGGGGGTCTGACCTTGATGGTGGGGTGGGTCTTGGTGGTATCCGTGCTTCGCTCCCCAGGAATGGAGCCAGCCAAGCGCCCTTCGCACTGGTAGCGGAAACGCATGCCGCGCTGCTTCGGCTGCTCGATGATCTCCGCAAACGGGGTGCTGCTGGGGGCCGGGTCTTTGAGCGAGAGAGTTAAAGAAAGAGGTCGAAGGCGACATGTCAGTATCGGCGAGAGACGGCCCCATCTCGGGCCGAAAAGGAAGACCTGCGGCCGACACAGGTTTCTAGTCCTCAAGACAGAAGGCTTAAATAACCAAACGCACGCGGGTGGATGAGAGCTCACACCTGCTTCGGAAACGATGGCCTGGAGCAGCGGTTCCCTTTCCCCAACCTTGGGGGCCTCCAGATGTGCTTGGACTTCAACTCCCAGAAATCCTGGCCAGCAGAGGGGGTGGTGATGAAGGCTTCTGGGAGTTGTAGTCCAAGAACATCTGGAGGCCCCAAGGTTCGGGAACCACTGGCCTACAGAACAAGAAACCTTGGGCCCAGCCAAGACCCCCCCAAAAAATGGTACCCCTATTTTTTTTTAAGCAGCCGGGGGAGGCATTCATGTGCAATTTGCCCCCTTCAGATCCTAGAGCGCCACCCAAACGCAGACTCTTGGATTCTTTTAAAAAATACCAAAAAAACCCCTTCCGTGGGGAGGGGAGTGATTTTGTTCTAGTTCAAAAAATGAAATAGAGGGCAGCAACCCTCCCCCCCAAAAAACAAGAAGTTACAGTTCCCCTCCTGGCCCCTTTTAACCAGGAATGTTGCCAAGCCTGAGGTCCTGAGTTCCGAATCTCTGCAAGTTTTCAGCACCGCGCCAAAAGGCTAGGGACTCGGGACTCGGAATGCGCATGCACAGAGACAAGGGGCCCCTATGGCTGCGTTGGTCTAGCATAAAGGGTCCCTCCTCCACACCCAGAGGCCATCACCCTTCGCCGAGACGAGCATCGCTAAAAGTGCCTCTGAGAATACACAGATTTCCCCCGTCATCACCTGGCCCGTCCAAACCCAACCTGCCCGTCGCAGCTCCGGGGCTGCCAACCTCTTTCCCCTTCGGCCGAGTAGCCCATATATCCTCCGAGAGTCTTAGCCTCACACATCGGAAGAGGCGGCCCAGAGCAGAAGCCCAGAATCGGTGCTCGGCTCAGAAACCGGGGCATAAAGACGGCGTTCTCTGCAACCGCACGATTTCCAACCCGATCTCGCGAATCCGGATAGAAGGAAAGGAGGCTTCCGGACGGGCAAGGCTGTGCTCCGAGGCCCATTCATTCCCTTCTCGGTGGGGCGGGAGCAGGCGGGAAGTGAACACGCTGGGTACACACTGTACATTCCTAACCGTTGACTATATTTGTTTTCTCCGCATGGCTAGGAGCTTTGTGTGTGTGTGTGTGTGTGTGTGTGTGTGTGTGTGTGTGTGTTTAAAAGCCTCTCCACTTGTTTTTTTTGTCCTTTTCACGCCGCTGAGCTGGAAATTGCTGCCCGCCAAGAGCACCGGTTTCGGACACACCAAACAGCCCTCTGCCAACTTGCGGCTCGAGAGGCGGGAGAGGCGGAAAGAGCGTGCTCGCACTGCGTCCCCCCCCCAAAAAAAACACACGCACACACACCTCTTCACGTTCTTGAGAATTGCAACTCGAGAATTGCAGCCCGGGGGATTTCCCCAGCCCCTGCTTTGAAGCAATACGGGAATTTCTTTTCCAAACGAGGCAGGATGAAGTCAGCCCATGGCGGTCACTGTGCCCATTCTGCCAGGACGGCACACACACACCCCGGCTCCGGCCTCCCCCCCCTGCTTTGCCCGGCTCGGCTGGGCTAACAAAGCCACGTTGACATCACCTACTGCCAGGGGGGGTTCCATCATCCACAGACAGCAGAACAAACCAAAAGCCCTCTACTTTCGGGGGGGGGGGGAATCCCAAGGCAAGGAGCGGATTTCTTCCCACAAAACTCAACGGCTAAAATCCTGTTGCTTAGGGAGTCACCCTAGAGCAGAACTCCCAAGCCGACGCCAAAACCACAGCGCGATCCAGAGGAGGTCCGTTCGAATCCCACTGAACGTCCAGAGACTCTGGACACCCACCGATTCAAGCATCTTGTACGGGGGAGTTCCGCCATTTATAACCAGGTGCCGTGGGAAAGAACGGCTTCCTTTTGTATTCCCACCCGTTAGCTTTCCCAAAACTCTTCCGGCTGAACGGCAGTGAATAATACGGGGTTTATGATATTTCATTCCCCCCAAAATTCCAGGTTTCCCCCTCCCTGGACAAACCAATAAATAGGGCATAGATAAGATCAATGCATCATGCTTTCAAAAGTTCTGTTTTCCTAAATGTAAGAGAAACAAAAACATGGTATGACATCGCCACCAATTTGGGATGGAGGGAATGCACCAGATGGAAGGAATGCATCACCCAGATGCAACCTTTCTGGGGAAGCTCCAAGCACCCTACTAGCAAGACGGGGTGGGGGGGGGAGGATGTATTACTTACCCCAGGTTTGTTGAAAGATCAGTGGTAGGAGATCTGAGGAGGGAAAGGAAATTCACGTTAGCTTTCTTGCAAACGAAAGCATAAAAATGGCTTTTCCCCGGGTTTCTACCCAGAAGGGTAGTGATTCCCCACTTCCCCCCATCTTCCTCCCCAGCTGGGGCTGGCTGCCTTGTGGGGCTAGACCCCACAGAATCGACATAGCCCCCTTCCCCTGCTTTTCTCGCAGCGGTCATTCAGTCGGCTGCAGTAACTTTCCTGTTAGTTGTTGTTCAATGAAGTAAGCGGCATAGCGAAACAGCACTCCTTCAACCCAGCCTCGTATTAAAAGTGTGTCGCATCAGTTGGGGGAAATATTAAAGAATCAGATGAAAAGGGGGGGGGGGTCGGTCTTTTCTCCATCCTCCCTTTTTTATGTCACCACCCACCAAAGTCATCACCTCTGAGAATGCCACCCCTAGCTTCGCTTGGGTGCAAACTAGCCATGCGTACAGGCTACATAACGAGATACAGTGGTGCCCCACATAGCGAAGATAATCCATTCTGAAAAAATCGTCGCTATGTGGATTCGTCGCTATGCGGGGCAAAAAAGCCCATAGGAACGCATTAGAACATGTTTGATGCATTCCTATGGGCAAAAAACTCACAGTTCTGCAGAAATCTTCCATGCGGCCGCCATTTTTGCTGCCCAGTAAGTGAGGAAAAGGTGCGAAAACACAGCGGGTGACCATTTTCTTTACCCGACGGCCATTTTGGAACCGCCAATCGGCTGTTAAAAAAAACATCGCTATGCGAAAATCGGTAAGCGAAACGCTTACCAATCATCGAAAGCGATGTTTTACCATTAGAAACATGGCAATGTGATCGCAAAAAACACATCGCTATGCGGATTCGTCGTTAAACGAATCGCTCGTTATGTGGGGAACCACTGTAATTAATAGCATGCTAACACTGCCAAAAAAAACCAGAAACCCGAGTCCTGGGGACCAGAAAAGTGTGGGACAGCTCTTAAAAGGGGGCAGGATGGGTCAATCTAAATAGAAACCCATGTGAGCCATGCAATTTAGTTCGAACCAAACAGCAATCCAAATACAGTGGTGCCTCGCTTTACGATTGCCCCGCATTACGACGAATCCACTTCACAACGATGGTCTAAATGGGGGAATTTCGCTTTGTGATGATCGGTTCCCTGCTTCAGGAACAGATTCTTCGCAAAACAATGACTTTTAAACAGCTGATTGGCGGTTTCAAAATGGCCACCAAGTAACTAAAATGGCTCCCCGCTGTGTT
Source organism: Pogona vitticeps (assembly GCF_900067755.1). Classification (NCBI taxonomy): domain Eukaryota; kingdom Metazoa; phylum Chordata; class Lepidosauria; order Squamata; family Agamidae; genus Pogona; species Pogona vitticeps. The sequence goes on along the minus strand of NW_018151805.1, from coordinate 32,390 downwards.
TAGGGATGGATTCCTCACTATAAAGGCAGCGGAAATGGCCGCCGTATGGAGGATCTTCGCTGGATGCTGAGTTTTAAGCCCATTGGAACGCATTGAAAGGTTTTCAATGCGTTTCAATGGGCTTTTCATTTTCGCTTTACGATGTTTTCACTTAACGGCGATTTTCCTGAAACGGATTGTCGCCGTTAAGCGAGGCACCGCTGTACAGCAGCACCTCCAGATCCACAGGGAATCAGTTCAAAGCCTCCCCTCCGTGGATGCTAAAAAAATTTCAGATTAAAGCAAATAGTATTTTAATAGTGAATGTTATACATTGCATGATCTTTGGCACCTCTAGTGGCCAGTTCTGGTAATAATGATATTGTAGAAATATATTTCTCTACTGAACGCAATACATAGCATGGTCTCACGCTCCCTCTAGTGGCCAGTTCTGATAAATTCATCTTTAGAAATAAATATTTCTAGGATTTAAAAATATATATATTTAATATTTTCAGATGCTGGACAAGTGAATCAGTGGATACTGATCCAGTGGATAAGGGGGTCCTATTGTACTGATCTATATACCCATCTGGGCAGGCCGTTAGTCTCCAAATCAGCATCATCTGCTCAGCTTTCTGTATGCCATGTGGCAGGAACAGCAGAGCCCTAGATTTTGAGATCCTTCCCTAACCTACCTAGAGATGCCGGGGGACTCTGCTTGGGACCTTTTGCATGCACCACTAAACCTCCTTAATGTTCTCTCCTGTAGAAATAAAGTCTATTTTATGCCAACTATTTCTGCCAAATCTTGCTGTACAGTAGAACCCTGCTATCCATGGGGAGCGATTCCAAACTTCCCTCCGGCAAATGCTGAAAAATGCAGATTATAGTGAATGCTGTTTTAATAGTGAGCCCTATACATAGCATGGCCTTTGGCTCCCTCTAGTGGCCAGTTCTGGCAATAACATCATAGCAATATATATTTCTAACGTTTTTAAAATATTTTTAGTATTGAGAGAAGAGAAAATACATCAAACCCACACTTTGCACAGGCTTAAGGTTCACTGCAACAAGCGACAACTCTGCCATCTTTCAGAGAAGGACCAAAACCGAACAGAGACCATGGCCGGTCACTTCAGGCATCACACCAAGCCATGGTTTGTATTAAGCCTAGCCGAGACTCCTAACCACAGTTTACGGCTTCAAAAGGACAAGGTGATCCGAGCTAAGGTATTCTCGAAGGCTTTCATGGCCGCAACCCGAGGGTTGTTGTAGGTTTTTCGGGCTTTGTCTGGGGTACATCGCAACTTTGCTTCCCGGTCACCCAAGAGTGTGAAGTTTGCGGGCTGCAAATATTGTGGTCTTTGAGTTGTACAGTTACTGATAAAGGCCTGCTCACCCTTGACAGAGGTTTTGTAGAAAAGCGGGTCCAAGCTGTTCACACCCTATCAGCTTTTGTGGGGTCTAACCCAACAAGGATTGGCAAAATGAGCTTTTTCCTAACCTTATGTATTTTTTGAGCTGAGTCTTGAAAAATCAATACCTTGTGTTACACATTAAAAATTAAAAAGGGGGAGCAAACCCCCCCCATTGCTGTTAATTTCTGAAAAGATTTCACTTCTTGAAGTAGCCTTCTTAATTTATTACTTACTCAATAAACAGCAAGATTCACAAGAGTCTTAAACCGACTTCCTTAATAATAAAACCGTCTTAGAATTGGAAAGGGGCCCTATGAACCATGGAGTCCAATCCTTCTCAAGGAGGCCCAGTGGGGGAATCGAACTCCCAACGTCTGGCTTCGTAAGCCAGATGCCTAAACTACTGAGCCCTCCAGCATCTGGCAGTTCCTTCTTTACGGACTTCCAATGGGGAATGCTTGAATGTAAATGTATGAAAACCGAATTGTGGTTGGTGAGCGCGAACGCACAGAATTATCGTTAAGAACCACTGGCCTAAACTACTGAGCCCTCCAGCATCTGATAGTTCCTTCTATATGGACTTCAAATGGGGAATGCTAGAATGTAAATGTATGAAAACCAAATTGTGGTCGGTGAGCGCGAACACACAGAATTATTATCCCTAAAGACAGATCTACAATTTTATTACTTACTGTATATACTCGAGTATAAGCCTAGTTTTTCAACACAATTTTTTTTTGCTGAAAAAGCAACCCCCTCGGCTTGTACTCAAGTCAGTGTCAAAATTACATGTCTCCCCTGTAGTGTGGGTGTTCTCTGGATCCCCCGCTCATCTAGGGGCGCCTGCAGCCTCTGTGGGTGGTCCGATGACCTGTGTTAAGTACACTGCATTTCCTCTTCCAGGACACTCTCATCCTCCTCCTTCTGCATATTCTATGTACCCACCCTCAGCTTATACTCGAGTCAATAAATTTTCCCAGGTTTTTTTGGTGGTAAAATTGGGTGCCTCGGCTTATATTCGGGTCGGCTTATACTCAAGTATATACTGTATTTTATTTAAAATATCTTTGACCTCACCTTTCTCCTTAAAAAAAAAGACCCAAGGAATGCCACTAATTATTCTACCAATTCTTAATACAACTCGGTCACGGTATAGTGACCGAACACTGATAGAAACCTCATCCGCTTGTCCAGAAATGAAAAATTAAGCTGGGATGATTTGCATGGCCCTTTCTCCAGGAAAGCTCCCTTACTATGAGACGATCGGCATGCCCTCTGCAGCCGGGATTCTTTCCCCTATCTATTTAATATGCTGCAAATAAAACATCGTATTTGTCCGTGTATAAGACTATACTTTTGTCTAAAATCTTTAGACGAAAAATTGAGGGTTGTCTTATCTACGGAAGTAAGCTGAGGAGAGAACAAAAACAAGTGGAGGGGAAAGCAGGGATCAAAGCGATCCTGCAGCGCTTTGATCCCTTTCCCCCTACACTTGCTAAGCCCCACTTAGATTTCTTAATTTTGGATTAGAAAAGTGGGGGGTGTCTTATACATGGAAAAATACAGTAATTTGTCTATTGACTAAAGAGATATTTAAATACAACGAGCAGTCTTCTTTTACTGCTGCAAACGAGAATTTTGGCATGGACAAGACTTACTGGCGTTTCACGGGCACTTGAAGAAGTCTAAAATAAGAGACCAGGTATAGTTAGCTGTCTTGGCAGCTGAAGTTATTTCAGTTGTACAAACAGGCTCCTATTGGCACAAAGTTTAAATAACTTAGCCATTAATCTGACCACTCCAAGCAGCAGGGTGCCTAGCAATTAAGCTCAAGTACCACGCTTTTCAACACAGAAACTTCCCCTTATAATTTCTCCTCCTCCTTCACCACTGAGCAAGGGAGTGAAAGGAGGAGGAGAAATTATCCCGTCCCGCAGAATAAAACCAGGATGGGGAAAAATCAATGGATTTTTTAAAAAGACCTTTATTTAAATCATAATTAAAACAAAAACAACGTTTTGATTTAAATCTATATTTTTTTTAAAAAATCTGATTTTCCCCCCAAAAATTTAAACCAAGAGAACTCCCATCCTTCCCCATCCATAATTCCCATCCTTCCTGAAACCCCAGCTGAAGTGGCTGCTACACGGAAGAAAGTATACCACACGTCAGAACAAGATTTAATACCCCACACTGCCTGCCTGCCAAAATGATTAATGCAGCATGTACCCGTGGAACCTCCTGCCACAGTAAAGTCCTCTACGTATTACTTGTCTGTAATTCCATTCAGCCAATTGTGAGGATGATGGGGACTGTTGTCCAACCAAGACCGGTGGGACCCACACACCCCACACTGTTGTATACATACATTTGTAGAGAAATTTCATGGTGCTAATATGCTTCTGATGTTCCGGCCTCACTGTTTAATACACACACACCCCACCACGTTTATATATGTATCTGCCCCATCAAAGATAAACCCATTTTATTTAAAGTTGGGTTCCATCTTATTGGTTTTGTTGGGCAGATGGGGTTAGCGTTTATTTTATTTATCTTTGCAAACCGCTTAGAGAAGTGTCTTACAGTAAGTCAGCAGCATATAAATTTATGAAATAAATACCGTATTTTTCCATGTATAAGACTATACTTTTGTCTAAAATCTTTCGACTAAAAATTGAGGGTCGTCTTATACACAGAAGTAAGCTGAGGCGAGAACAAACACAAGTGGGGGGGAAAGCAGGGATCAAAGCGATCCTGCAGCGCTTTGATCCCTTTCCCCCCTACACTTGCTAAGCCCCACTTAGATTTCTTAATTTTGGATTAGAAAAGTGTGTGTGGGGGGTCCTTATACATGGGAGCGTCTTATACATGGAAAAATACGGTAAATAGCCTTTTGCACTGGGGACACAATGCTCATTTACGGCTCAAATACCTTTATGGCTCAAATACATTTAGTCAGAGACCAACAAGGCTACCTCTGGGGGGGGGGAGGAAAATGGGAAACGGTGCCAGCCGCGTTCTACGACGCAGAGCCCACCACCCTGCTGAAGAGGAGTTTCAAGAACCAAGAAGCAGGGAGGAAAAATTCACTTTCAACCCTGAAAAGAGGAAGTCCACGAGACACACTTCCAAATACTTCAAGTGCTGACAAAACACAAGAGGGGGAAAATATTTCCCTATTTTTAGACCTTGATCTTGCAAGAGAAAAACGGGATGACAGGGACGTGCCTAAGAAGCAGCAAAACTTTTCTCTTGGATTTTACCCCCCCTTCCTCTCCCTAGCCATGAGAGACAAGGAAGAGTTGTATTCTAACACATCGACAGGGAAGGATGTCCTCAATCGTTTTCTTAGGGAAATATGCTGTTGCTGACTTTTGTTGTTGTTGTGTCCAAGTCTTCGTGACCCCATGGACCAGAGCACCCCAGGCCCTCCTGTCTTCCACCGCCTCCCGGATTTGGGTCAGATTCATGTTGGTCACTTCGATGACCCTGTCCAGCCATCTCGTCCTCTGTCATCCCCTTCTCTCCTCTTGCCTTCACTCTTTCCCAACATCAGGGTCTTTTCCAGGGAGTCCTCTCTTCTCATGAGATGGCCAAAGGATTGGAGCCTCAGCTTCAGGATCTGTCCTTCCAGTGAGCACTCAGGGTTGATTTCCTTCAAAATGGATAGGTTTGTTCTTTTTGCAGTCCAGGGGACTCTCAAGAGTCTCTGTTTCGAAAGCTCAAAAGCCAAGAATGGGGGGAACCCCTTGGACCCTCCAGATGTTTTAGACTCAAACTCCTAGAAGGCCCAGCTGTGACAAGTTAGGAGACTGTGGGAAGGGGTATTCTAATATACAGTCGTGCCCCACTTAACGATTACCCCGTATAACGACGAATCCATTTCACAATGATGTTTCTGTGATCGCAATTGCAATCACAAAATGATGTTTTAATGGGGTTTTTTTGCTTTGCGATGATCGGTTCCCTGCTTCAGGAACTGATTCTTCACATTACAACGATCAAAACAGCTGATTGTCGGGTTTTCAAAATGGCCGCCGGCTGCTCAAAATGGCTCCTCGCTGTGTTTTTGGACGGATTCCTCGCTATACAGGCACCAAAAATGGCCACCCCTATGGAGTATCTTCGCTGGACGGTGAGTTATTCAGCCCACTGGAACACATTGAACGGTTTTCAATATGTTTCAATGGGCTTTTTTATTTCGCTTTACGACATTTTCGCTTTCCAGCGATTTCGCTGGAAAGAATTAACATCGTCAAGCAAGGCACCACTGTATCTCGAAAGCCAAGTCTTGGCCCCTACGTGGAGCCCAGGGATAGGCTACAGTTACTCCCTACCTAAAGGTACTCCCGATTTGGCCCAATGGGGCCGTCGGCCACCTCTAGAGCAAGCCCTTTCTAAGACGGCTCATGAACTTCTCTTTTGAATGCCGAGAACAAAGGTGGGGAAGAGGAAGAGTCTCTTTTAAGTTCTGCCCTCCGAGACCTTTTTAAAGGGGAAATATCCTGACAATAAAATAAGATTGCAGTCTTTGTGGCTGCAAATAGAGAACTGAGTTGATAAGGGATGTAAGAAGCTGCCTTTTCTCCGAGTCATCTTATCACCCACTGACTTGCATTTACTGTCCAAGGTTTGGCATGGCTCTTAATCTCCTGCAGTACCTAGAGAGGCTGAGATTCGAACTCGGGATATTTTGAAGGCAAACGGGAGCTCTGTCTCCAAGCCAGGGAGCCTTCTTAAAAAAAACAAAAACTTCCAGCCTACACTAGGATGGTTCAGTTGTTCTCTGAGCTCCAAAAATCCCAGGAAAGCTACTCTCCCTCTTTAGTGCTGCTCTTTTTAAAATTTAAATCAAAACAACATTTTTTTTTTCAAACGATCATAGAATAATTGAGCAGGAAGGGGCCTCTTAAGGCCATCCGGTCCAACCCCTGGCTCAAGGCAAGAATCCAAATCAAAGCAGGACAGAGGAGGGGGGGTTCAATTTTCTCCCGAAGGTCTCCAGCGTTGGAGAGCTCACCACCTACCAAGATCACAGGTTCCGTTGTACTGCTCTAACAGTTGAGATGTTTTTCCTGATATTCAGCCTACATCTGGCTTCCTGTCGCCTGAGCCCATTCTGACATGTCCTGCACTCTGGGATGATCGAGAACAAATTTACCGTATAAGACGCCCCCCACTTTTCTAATCCAAAATTAAGAAATCTAAATGGGGCTTAGCAAGTGCAGGGGGAAAGGGATTAAAGTGCTGCAGGATCGCTTTGATCCCTGCTTTCACCTCCACTTGTTTTTGTTCTCTCCTCAGCTTACTTCCGTGTATAAGATGACCCTCAATTTTTCATCCAAAGATTTTAGACAAAAGTATAGTCTTATACACAGAAAAATAAAGTACATAGTGAAAGCAAAACTAATCCAGATTCCGGACTACAACCCTCCAGGAACAAGGATCTCAACTGGCAAGGCATGGGCTTTTTCGAAAGGTAACACAGAGACAGGCAGTGTCGCCTTTTCAGTGTACTGAAAGTATGGTGCCCCTTCTTACTCCTAAAATATTGCTGCCCGAGAGGTTATTTCGGTGAAACGGGAGACAATTTTGTATGTATGTGCACCCCAAAAAGTAAGAAAACAAAGGACTTGAATTTCCACGTTTCTGAAGCAACCTGTGAATTTATTTGCTCATTAAAGAAGAGTACTAAATACAAGAGCGCCTGCTGTCCACCGTGATTGATTTTCCCCTTGATAAACATCCAAAAACCCCCAGAAAGAATTTGAAATAACAATCACTCTCTCCATTCCGAGAGTTTCTGTAGTTCTAGAGTAAGGCAGGAATGTTACACCGATCTGTCATCACTCCTGACAAGGGTTACCACTGTGTTTACTGGCCAGTTGTTTTAAAAATTTTGTTCAAGGGCATACAAGCTAACAGGTCCGGCGCATAGCACAGCTTTACCCCGGCGCCATCAAAATATGAAAAAAAAACAAAACCCAACTCCATTCTATCGTTTCTGAAGTTTCCAAAAACTTCATGGGTTTTTGGAAACTCTGGGTTTTTTGCTTTTATGATTTTCGTTTCTGGGTGCAACTTTGAGAAATCAGGCGTTCTTGGCTTTAAAACCTCCCTGAGTCACCGGGTAAACTTTATGGCCAAGTAGAAATTGGAACTGCACTTTCCTCTGGTCTCAAAGCCAACCTCCATTTCCCCCGTCGACGCTCTAGAAAGACTGTCCGTGTCTGACGTGGAAGGAAAAACATCAGCCTCACAGAACCCGGGAGACCTCCACACTTCTCTTCCCTTAAATTACTCCATAAGGTGCTCACACACACGTGCGTACACACACACACACACAAAAGCAAGGATCTAATAGCGCTTCTGACTTCATGCGAGGCAACCAGACCCGGTACCTGCCAATATCTGATTGCCATTGTACGCAAAGTCAAGTTCCAGGCATGGCTCGAAAAAGCAAGAGTGGAAAACTGGTGGCTTTCCAGATGTGGAAGAATAGCCGCTCCCATCAGCACTGGTGCACTGATGGGAACTGCAGTTCGCCATAAATGCAGTTCGCCATAAACGCATTGGCAAAGCAGCTAGAAAAAGCAAGAGTGGAAAACTGTTGGCTTTCCAGATGTGGAAGAATAGCCGCTCCCATCAGCACTGGTGCACTGATGGGAACTGCAGTTCGCCATAACATCTGGAAGGCCACACCACCGCCATCTCTTCCATAGAAGAGCACCAGTTTGTTCAAAAGATATGCTTTAAAGGCATCGTTGTTGGGCCTTACTGCTTTGAAAGCATTTGTGTACCTTGGCTCAACCATCTCTGACACCCTCTCTCTGGATGTCGAGCTGGATAAACGCATTGGCAAAGCAGCTACCATGTTCTCTAGACTCACAAAGAGAGTATGGCTCAATAAGAAGCTGACGACACATACCAAGATCCAGGTCTATAGAGCCTGTGTCCTGAGCACACTCCTGGACTGCAGTGAGTCCTGGACCCTTTGTGCACGGCAGGAGAGGAAGCCGAACACCTTCCATATGCGTTGCCTCCGACGGATTTTTGGCATCACCTGGCAGGACAAAGTTCCAAATAGAATAGTCCTAGAGCGAGCTGGAATTTTTAGCATCGAAACATTACTGAAACAGTGACGTCTACGTTGGCTTGGGCACGTCGTGAGAATGGCTGACGGTCAGATTCCAAAGGATCTCCTGTATGGAGAATTAGTGCAGGGAAATCGCCCCAGAGGGAGACCACAGCTGCGATGCAAGGAGATCTGCAAGCGAGATCTGACGCCCTTGGAAATGGACTTCAACAGATGGGAAACCTTGACGTCTGAGCGTTCAGCCTGGAGGCAGGCGGTGCATCACGGCCTCTCCCAATTTGAAGAGACCCTTGTCCAGCAGGCCCAGGCAAAGAGGCAGTCCCGAAAGCAGCAAAATCAGGGAGCTGGACAGGGGACAGATTGTATTTGTCTTCAGTGTGGAAGGGATGGCCACTCTCAAATTGGCCTTCTCAGCCACACTAGACGCTGTTCCAAGTCCTCCATACAGAGCACGATACCATCGTCTCTCGAGATGGAAGGATGATGTTGCTGATACCATCCTTTATTTTAGTACGGTATTTGTTTGATCTTTTTTAGTATTTGTACACTCGCTATTGTTCGCTTTTATATCGGCCTTTGAACGACGTTAAGCCACCTCCGGTCCTTTTAAGGAGAAAGGCAGGGTAAAAATATTTCAAATTGATAAATAAAATAAATGACCGGCCCACTGGTTCAGCCTGTGAAAACAATCTGGAACACGTAGGATGAATCCGAGTGACCTCTAAGTAGACAGCAGCCCCATGTTTGATCCCTGGATGCAGGAAACAATCGCCACGAGGATCCAGAGCTCAGAAAAAGCTTCTCTTTATTCACTAAAACACAGTAGTCCTTCCAGCGTGGACACTAGAAGCCAACGATCCATAAAGCCGTACTCCCCGAGGAGATACTTAGGCAGTGCCAGATTTAGACTGTTGCACGCAATGGTACTAGTATTTTATCAAAAGGAATTAACAACTCCGTGGGACCTTCATTATTTATAAAACCAGTTTCCTACTCACTGAGCTGGCAAGCAAAGGGACTTGTAACACCCTTCCTCCCCATCCGCAGAAGGTATTTTGACTGCAAGTGTTTCGGGAGGGGGAAAAATAACTTTCTCCTTTTCTCTTTCCCTTTTTTAAGGGGCTGACGCCGTCACGGAGCGCCAGATGCAGCTCTTGACGAACTAGAATACCGCCACCAACCAATGCCTCCCGGATACAAAACCATTTCAACGGACGAGTCAAAAAAAGTCCGAACATACCCTGCAACCAAACCAAAAGGGTTCCGAGATTCAACCGAGATGCTCAGCCGAGGATTCCGAAGAGGTTCTCTCACAAATACCGTGACCCTCCGTGCAACGGTATCCCTGCTCACTACGCGGAAACGGGACAGTAACGAAAACCGACAGGAAATAATCCGTAAAGACAGGAAATCATCATCTGAAATGCGGTGTCGAAGGAGTACTCAAGCAGGACCGCCAGGAAGCTAAATAAGTGGACGCTAGGTCAAATCAAGCCTGAATTCTTGCTATTTTGGACTTAGCATGAAATGAGATTCACTGGGAAAAACAATTAGCGCTAAGGAAAGCGGGTGGCGGTAGGAAAAGGAGACGACCAATGATGATGGAGGGTTGACTCAATTAAGGGAGCCATGAGGCTGAAAGATTTCTCCAGGGGTGTTAACGACAGAACCTTTCAAGGACGATGACCTCGAAAGGCACCTTAACGAGCCATAACCACCAGCAGGTAAACTAAGTCTCCATTTGTAAGTCTGACGGCTCAGGTGTGCAGCCGTGGGAGAATCCCGTAACCCGAATGGAAAACATATTGCCAGCTTCTGAACGCAAAACGAGACTCTTTAGCTTGACTCTTAACTCTTTCCACTCCCCATTCAATGACTGAGGTCAAAGCAGGCAGGCGATCCAGAGGGCTACCCCGCAGAGAAGCATCTTCTCACCCACATCCGAGCAAACACCCGCCATGTTCCGGAGGAGACGGAGGCAGCCCAGAACGGAGTGAGTGCCCGTCGCTTGTCCCAGCTCCCGCCAACCTAGCGGTTCGAAAGCATGCAAATGCAAGTAGATAAATAGGGACCACCTCGGTGGGAAGGTAACAGCGTTCCGTGTCTAAGTCGCACTGGCCATGTGACCACGGAAGATTGTCTTCGGACAAAAACGCTGGCTCTACGGCTTGGAAACGGGGATGAGCACCGCCCCCCTAGAGTCGGACACGACTGGACAAAAAATTGTCAAAGGGAACTTTTATCTTTTATAGTCTTATACACTGAAAAATACAGTACTAAGCTTGACATCTTTCTGTGAGCCGCCTCGTCCAGTGGGGCAAAAGCTTGCCCTTCTGTTTTTCATTCCACTGAGGTCTTCACACAACTGAATTTCACGCCGGGGGGAGGGGGGAGACCCCATACTAGAGTTGCAGCCAAGCTTGGTCAACGGTAGGGCTGCTGGGACTCTGCCAAGGGGCAAAGACTGTGTCTTCAGTAACAAGTCCTGAGTCCCTATTAAAAACAAGCTTTTTCCCCCCGGGGGGAGGAAGGAGGGGCTGGTGGGTCCTAAGTCAAGAATCCAAGTCATTGGGAAAAAAAACCCCACCTCTGAGTCAAGTCACCCGTGCGACTTCAGTCTGACTTGAGAGCAAGTCTCAAAACTGGAATCTCCGTTCCTGGTCAAAGGAGTCGGGTGGAGTGAGAGCCGTCGCTGGAATCCATCAGCCAGCGTGTCTAGCTGATGGCTGATCATGCACGCCGTACCCACCCACACAACCCCATACCAGCCAAGCATTAACCGTGCCCAGAGACGAGCTGGCAGCTCCTTTGCATTATGCCCGTCTCAAAAGTCGCTCCTCTCTTGGGTCCGAAAGGCAAACAAGGGGACGGACGGCACCCTCGCCACGGGCTGATTGCATCCGAAAGGCTAGCCGGGAGGTGCCAGGACGGCCCCACCCCACCCCAAAATGATGTCCCACCTCTGAAATGCATGCACTGTCAAGAGAGAGATTTTCCTTCTGTTTATTCTGGCCATTGAGAAAAGAACAACAAGAAAGGCTGTCATTCGTGACTTTTCCACTCTTTGGCCAAATTCTAGGATGGAATCCTATCAGACCCACTTGAGGCCCCAGGGGACACAGAATTTATGTCTGATGGGTCACAAGCCAAAGTACTGGTTTTAACCCATAAAGCCCTAAACGGCTTGTGTCCGAGCTGTCTAAAAGGCTGCATCTCCCTCTACGAGTCTGCTCAGGAGATTAAGATCCTCGGGGAAGCCTTTTTCTGTCCCACCACCCTTGTAGGCGTTCTTGGTGAGGCCACGGGAGAAGATCACCTCTGTGGCTGCTCCCAGAGACTCTGGAACTCCCCGCCACTGGAGGCTAAGCTGGCAAAGACCATTCTCTTCAGGTAAGTTTTTTTCCTTCGTGACTGGCAGCCTAAGTGGGGTTTAGCCACCTAGAGTGGTCGCAATGACCAGATAGGCAGGATACATAGTAAGTAAGTAAGTAAATAAATAAATAAATAAATAAACAAACAAACAAATAAATAAATAAATTTGTTACAATGGAGTGTTGCATTCTGTTGTTTTTAAATGTGTTTTTAGTACTGATTGCTTTGTCCATTTTTAATAAAAAAAATACTTGCTTATTCATCTTCTGATATTTGCACATTGACTGTGTTTAGCTTTAAAATATTGTCTTTTTAACTGTTGTAAGCTGCCTCGGGTCCTTTTAAGGAGAAAGGTGGGTTAAAACATTGCAAACCAACCAATTTCCCCCGACTAAGTGCTGAAACAGACTTCAGAAAAGGACGACGCTTCAGGATGCAATGATACAGATTTCTAAAAATCAAAACATTGTACGATTATAACCTGCCACAGTTTGCAATGAAAGAGAGCAAAATGCGGCCCAAAATTCATGGTGCCAACCTATGGACGTAGTCAATGTATTTTATTTATTAATTATTCGATTTATACCCCGCCTCTCTAGACAGAGTCTACTCGCAAGCCATTGCCATTCACAGGACAGACGGCTGGCACCAGTTTTAGTGAACCTCTTGACAGATTAAGATTCCAATCCTACGCATGCGGATCTGGATTAAATCTCAATGAACACAGTGGGACTTCCTCCTGAGTAAATGCATACAACCCTCGACCTCAACGCCAGGGCAAATAAAAATCAAGTCTTTCTTAATCACGTCGATTTAAATCAAATCAATTGATTTTTTTAAACTTTAAGTCACACGAAGAATCTGGGCTTTTAAAAGTTTAATTCATGATTTAAATGAAATCTGCCCTATTCAAACCTTCTAGCTTTCCTGCTTCTTGGACTACAACTCCCATAATCCCAAGCAAGCCTGCGAAAAGAGGAAGTCGTGCAAAAGGTTTATGGTGGGGCTGACGATCGAGGGCTAGAACTAATCCCCACTTTACATCAACATAACATCGCGAGAAGACTGCTTCATGGGCTAATCTCTCCTCTTGTCTGGTCTACCTCACAGGATCGATGTGAGTAGGTGGGGAATTTGCTACGTCCAGCCCTTTCAACAGCTGGCCAGACATGAATGTAAATCACACACAAACGACATTCCTCATCCCTCTTTGTTCACGCTGTGTCTCTTAAGGCCAGTGGTCGGCTTTTCTCAATTTTATTGCCATGTAAAACACTCCAAGAGCCTTCAACCTCGACAGCATGGTATAACTTATTTTATTTATTGATTTAGAATATTTTTATCCCACCTTTCTCTTTAAAAGGACCTAAATGCCATAATGTTTCTTGTTGTTGTAGCACAAGTGCTCTTTTTAAAGAGTTGCTTTTTTATTTTATTTATTTATTTGTTTGTTTGTTTGTTTATCTGATTTGATTTATATCCTGCCCATCTGGTCTATACGATCACTCTAGGCAACTTCCAACATTTTGTGAGAAGCTTTTAGATCCGGCACACCGCACCGTTCTGTACTCCAGAGAATCAAAATAGGAATGAAACTCTTTCTACGGTTTGTCACGTCCGATTCTTTGCAGGTATTTCATGTTTTTTTACATTTGAGGCACACGGGGTGGGAAATAACAACGGTGTTCCTTTCAACGCCACTCACTGTAAAATATGGCAATAATGACTGGTATAAAGGGACGAACCTAGACAGCATCTTAAAAAGCAGAGACCTCACCTTGGCGACAAAAGTCCGCATAGTCAAAGCTATGGTTTTTCCAGTAGCGATGTATGGAAGCGAGAGCTGGACCATAAAGAAGGCTGACCGCTGAAGAACGGATGATTTTGAATTGTGGTGCTGGAGGAGACTCTTGAGAGTCCCCTGGACTGCAAGGAGAACAAACTTATCCGTTCTGAAGGAAATCAACCCTGAGTGGTCAATGGAAGGACAAATCCTGAAGCTGAGACTCCAATACTTTGGCCATCTCATGAGAAGAGGAGACTCCCTGGAAAAGACCCTGATGTTGGGAAAGTGTGAAGGCAAGAGGAGAAGGGGACGACAGAGGACGAGATGGCTGGACAGGGTCACTGAAGTGACCAACATGAATTTGACCCAACTCCAGGAGGCTCTGGAAGACAGGAAGGCCTGGTGTGCTCTGGTCCATGGGGTCACGAAGAGTCGGACACGACTTAATGACCAAACAACAAAAATAAATGGCATTAACAACACAAAGATGACATACAGCCACAAAGGGTCGCTCAACGGCCGTCATCCCACACTCCCAACGCACAGTCTACTTGCGGCTGTATCAACGTTCCCGCATGACAGACTGTCAACAGCGGATCATCTATAGCTGCCATAAATGGACTTTCGGGGTAACCCATTATAGGGGAGAAACGATCTTCCCACCAACCCGTCTCGCTGCCAGAGAAGCCAGGAGTAGTGTGTACTGTACCAAATCAACCTTTCAGAATTCATCATCTGCTTTACATACTTAAATGAGAGCTCACGTTCCAGATTTTCTCATGAACAGCCGTTTAGAAAACCGACAGCAGTTTACCAAACACGACATGCACAACGATTATAAAATGCACACCGATTATAAAATGCACACCGATTATAAAACAATGCACACCGATTATAAAATTAGACAGCCAGGTAGCTCATGGGATTTGGAAGGAACAGCCTTAAATAATAAAGTTAAGACCCCCAAAAAAGTAAAAGGTTTTTCAAACTGATTTGATGTCTCAGTGAGCTGTTTTTTTTTTTTTAATTTCATTTTTAAACAGTGACCAGAAATACAAAGCAAAGCCTGCACCCATGTAAACTAGTGGGAAAACATGGTTCCCAAGGTTTGTGATAGGGGAAAAAACTCTGCACATGCTCTGGGGAATGACTATGATTGAGATCCGAGGCTCAGAACAGGCTGAACTTTTTGTTACTGTCAGGTTATTGATTGCCACCGTTCTTTTCGCCGTATAAGACTCCAAAAAGCAGATTTCCAAGATCCAGCAGAATGAAACATGGGGAAAGCAGACCATTAAGGGAAAATCTGTAAATGTATTAAGTAGAGTCTTATCCTGGATAAAAAATGACCCACTAGGACTTAGGAGACCCGGGTTCGAATCCCTCCAACGTGGGGGGGGGGGAAAATCGCAAAGGAAAGCCCAATTTTTTTTTTTATCCTCCCCATACAACCCTCTTTGAGGGCTGCCGCCACAAGTCGGAAGCAAACTCGGCGGAACATATCACAACAACGCATCTGGCAGGCACAAGGAGCGTGCGGGGCTGGGGATCAGTAGCCCCCACTTCTTCCCCCCCCTCCAGATCCCCACACCCGAGTTTCAGCACCGATCTGACCCAGCGCTTGACAACATGACCGTTTCCTACCATGTCCAAAAAACAACAACTCATATTTATATAAATAAAGTTTTTTTAAAGAT
>NW_018151805.1:5597-16400 GCF_900067755.1 Pogona vitticeps | reverse complement strand
ACCCCGCCCCACGTGACCTCCCTCGCCCGCCCCGCCCCTTTATGCAAATAAGACCCGGGGAAAGGGGGCGGTGCCAAAGGCTGCAGCAGGGCCGTTTAGGGAGCGGGTGCAAGTTCAAATCCCCGAATCCGAGCGAAAAAAAAAATGCAAAAACTCTTTTGAGGAAGGGGGGGGTTGGAGAAGCGGCCAAGTCGCCCCCCCTCATCTTCCCCGAAAGGGCGACGGAGTCACTCCTGATAGGGCGTGGCTCCGGTTTTGGGAGAGAAGGCGGGGAAGCCTTTGGAACGCCAAGAGACATGATTTTGGTTCAGCAACTCCGCCAGTCCCTCGTCTTTTTTGGGGGGGGGGAGTTCCAAGAAAAACGTCTGGAGAGCCCAGTTTTTTCCCCCTCCCTATGGGGATTCGGATTTGGGGGAATTCAGGCTGTGTATTTATTTGAAATACTGAAATAAAAAGGAGAGAAAAGCAGCTTATATCATTAAAAACACACTTAAAAGCTAAGAAGAGCAAGTAGACAAATATTTTAAAATGAATGAAACAAGTAGTATATTAGAAGCGGCCACTAAAATCTGCATTAAGCAAAATTAGGGAGAGATTCTAGCCCCCCCCCCCAAGAGTTAGACAAATTCTTTGGACCACTTTGTCGCACCCTAACCAATTTACAAAAATTGTCATGAGGATAAAGGGAAGACAAGCAGACTATCAGTCATTTTACTGGAGTAAATGTAAGCTAAGGAACAGGTGTGTCAGGCAATATCAAAACAAATTTTAAAAAACATGAAGACCACAAACACATTGCAGCCCCTTAAATTGCTATATTTTAACGTGAGCTTTCGTGGACTGGGGCCCCTTCTTCAGACAGAGTGAGATGGCATGGTAAATATTTATACAGATAGGTAACAATTCTCAAATACTGTAAATCAAAAAAAAAATTAATAACAGTGTCAAGATACTATCATCACACATGCACACCCGAGTCAGCATTTATATCTTTCTTGGGCTGCTGCCAGTTTTAATCAGGATTTTACTCAGTCATCATTTTAACGGCCAGTATTACCTGCAGCGTGTAAGTCAGGCTCGGAGGCGTTGGGATCAGAAACAGCAAGGGCATCATCCGTAGACCCTATGAAGAAGGCACACATCCACAGCTGGGCGACAGGGTACTGTACAAAGGAGCAATTTCCTACCCGCAGTTAGTAGCAAATGTGCAGGCGACGTTGGGATCAGAAACAGCAAGGGCATCATCTGTAGACCCTATGAAGAAGGCGCACATCCACAGCTGGGCGACAGATTGCCAGTATTTGATTTTTAGGGTACTTTACAAAGGAGCAATTTCCTACCCGTAGTTAGTAGCAAATGTGTAGGAGATCGAAAAGGAGATACTGTACACAGGTAACCTAGTCACACCGAGTAGACAGTCTAGAGGGGCGGGGTAAAAATCAAATCAATCAATCAATCAATCAATCAATCTTTCCTTACCTCTCCATCACAGTAAATACTTCTAAAACTACATCTATGCATTTCACTCAGTATATACTAATTTTGTGCGAAGCAGTAAAGTGGTGCCTCGCATAACGATGTTAATTGGTTCCATTAAAAACACTGTTATGTGAAAACATTGTTAAGCGAAACACCATTTCCCATAGGAATGCACTGAAAACCGGTTAATCCGTTCCAATAGGAGCCTATTCAATACATTTCAATAGTGAAAAAAAAACACCAAAAATTCAAAAAGACTCAGAACGAAGCCAAATTACTTTAACAAAGGCATTAAGCGAAACAGGGGACCTAAAACTGTCATCGTTAAGTGAAGCAAGGTCCCAAACATCGTTATGCGAAAATCCCCTATAGGAAACATCGTTAGGTGAGGCGGCAAAATTTCCAACAAAGGCCATCGTTATGCGAATTCATCGTTGAGCGAGGCACTCGTTAAGTGAGGCACCACTTGTTATCTCTTTTTGATGGAGCATTCCCTCTGCCTGTCGAGCAATCTTACTCACATCTGGAGCTAGTCTTACCTTTCCTAAGCGAACACGCTCATTGCTGCTTATCATCATCCTGGCTGCCTCATTCTCTCGCCGTCTTTCTTTGAAGCCATTCTGTACAGGAGGAGGCATGGAGCAGGGTTTGGGCAGAGCAGGCATGAGCCGTGAAAGAAGACAGCCTGAAATCATTTTCTTCAAAGGAGCTCTAAGTGGATCTGTTTGGCTTTCCATTTATTTATTTTACCTCCACAACGCCTCGACACCCATCAAGGTTATCACAGCTCAATTTGAGATCTGAACCCCTATAGATTCTAACTAGCCCCGGAGAAATACCCCCTTTTTTTCATTTTTGAGACCTTGGAAGATCTGGAAAGGAATCCTGGAGAGAGTGAATTATTCTTACTAGCTGCAACGGTGAAGGGTGCTAGAATTGCAACCCAACAGCTGGGACGCTGTGCGAGCGCACAGGCCAATTGTGATGTTCACAGCTGTCCTCACAAATCAGAACTGGGTATCCCAGTGGTTTAGGTCTCTGCATGCAGAGTTTGATTCCCCACCGTGTCTCCTTGACAAGGGCTGGACCCGATGATCCACCAGGTCCCTTCTAGCTCTGTGGTTTAAAGATGATTATTGGAATGCTGCGGTAGGTGAAAGTGTACTTATTTTCCAGAAACAAAGGCTCCATTGATTTTCTCACTTATTTTCAGGATTTTGGACGCAACGGTGTTATTGGACAGTGTTTGCGTGTATACACAACATGTGCAGCCAACACAGCTAGTTGTTTGCAAGCCTGCGTTCGAAGTCCAGCTAGTTTAGGTGTATATACAAGTCATTTCCAATTTGCACACACCCGGGAGAGCCCTAGAAAAAGGGAATTGAATGGTAAACCCCTTCTGAGCATTCTCCAGCTGGAAAATCCTGGGAAGGGCACCCACAAGTCAGAATCGACTTGATGCCATGCAATGCTTCTTAATTATGAGTTAATAAGGTCCTATTCATAAAAGTCTTTGTAATCTTAAGGCGGTGGCTTCCTTTCTCGAGTCTCTCCTTCACACGTTTGCCTTTTCCCGGCTGCCTCCGAAAAAGTATTGCCTTTTCATGATGGGAACCAAGCAGTAGCAGAAAAAAAATAAAAATAAAATTCAACCAGAATTAGGATCCAGGAGGGCTGCTGGAGAGTTTCAGCAATTTGAGTCTCTAGATAAGGGAGCCAGAGGTTGGGAGTTCGATTCCCCTTTGCCTCCTTGACCCTTGATGAGGTCTCTAGTTTCCCTTTTCAGCTCTGCAGTATCATCATCATCATTGTTGTTGTTACTGTTATTAAGGGGGGGGGGTTCATCCACATCCGGGGCTTTTCTACCTATCCGGGGAAACCCACTGCCATCATCCCACAAACAATCATCAGCGCTTCGACGGTGTTAAATAAATAAATAAAAAAAAGCTTGCTGACAGACTTTATTTTATTGCTGTCTTTGAACAGACTGCAGCGTCCCTTCCCCGCCAAAAAATTATTATTATTATTATTATTATTATTATTATTATTATTATTATTATTATTATTATTATTATTATTATTATTATTATTATTATTATTATTATTATTATTATTATTATTATTATTATTATTATTATTATTATTATTATTATTATTATTATTATTATTATTATTATTATTATTATTATTATTATTATTATTATTATTATTATTATTATTATTATTATTATTATTATTATTATTATTATTATTATTATTATTATTATTATTATTATTATTATTATTATTATTATTATTATTATTATTATTATTATTATTATTATTATTATTATTATTATTATTATTATTATTATTATTATTATTATTATTATTATTATTATTATTATTATTATTATTATTATTATTATTATTATTATTATTATTATTATTATTATTATTATTATTATTATTATTATTATTATTATTATTATTATTATTATTATTATTATTATTATTATTATTATTATTATTATTATTATTATTATTATTATTATTATTATTATTATTATTATTATTATGGGGGGGGAGGTCGAAAGAGGGAACTTCTGCCTGCTTGGCTAAACACATTTAAAATTTATATAGCGCTGAATAATCTCTAGTAATTAATTTAATGCCACCGTGATTGTCATATAATTATATAAATACACGATGTCATTATAGTTCATTAATTCATTAGCTATACATACATAGATACAGACACCTTTGGGGAATGTGGGTGGCGTATAAGTTAAATAAGTAAATGAAAAAATTAAGAAATAAATATACACACACCGATACACACATATGTGTGTATATTGTATATATATGCGTGTATACTGCGTATACGTGTGTGTGTGTACACTCTGTATATGTGTGCGTGTATACATATATATACATAAGTGGTGCCTCGCATTGTGACGTTAATTCGTTCCAGTGAAATCGCTGCTGAACGAAAACGTCGCAGTGCGAAAATAAAAAGCCCATAGAAACGCATTAAAACGCGATTAACGTGTTCCTATGGGCTTAAAACTCACCGTTCAGTGAGGTATACACACACATGTGTGTATGTGTATAATAGTCAACATAATATATGTTATTAAATATGATAAATGTTTATTTAAATATAGGTGTCACGTGGTTAATCCAGAGGTGTTTCCGATCGTTGCGCAGTGGGTGCACCTGATAAGGGTTGCTCCTACAGCAGTTGTCAGAAATACTTCTTATATGTGTATGTATTTAAAATAATTTTGCCCTCGCCCTTCTCCTTAGAAAGAACCCCAGGTAGCTTGGATCATTAAAAAGTCAATATTTAAAAACTACAAACAGTAGGTATATAACTTTAAAAAAAGAGGAAGTGTTGCATTAAAAATGGTAATAAAACCAATACTAAAACACATTTAAAACAGAGCGCAACAATCCATTAAAAAAAATCCATTCTCAGACCACCCGTTGTGAAAGGAAAGCCTGCCTATGTTTTGTATTTATCGTATGTTACAAGGATTTGCCTCCTACACTGGCTGGAAGGGAGT
Organism: Pogona vitticeps; assembly: GCF_900067755.1. Lineage (NCBI taxonomy): Eukaryota > Metazoa > Chordata > Lepidosauria > Squamata > Agamidae > Pogona > Pogona vitticeps. Next base: position 11,373 of record NW_018151805.1, on the reverse strand, counting down.
CTAAATTGGCGTACGTGGCCCTCCTTACCGTTTCATCCTCCCAACAGCCCTGCGAGGTAGGATCTTCTAAGTGACAGCCCAACACCACGAGGTTTCCGAGGCTGTGGGGTGTGGGGGTGTGCAGGATAACAGCAGAAAGGTTTTGGATAAGCTGAGGATGTAGGGGAAGGCACATAGAATGAAACATTTAAGGGTGCAAGTGATGGATTTCTTAGGTCCGAGTTAATTGGGGTGTGCAGGATAACAGCAGAAAGGTTTCGGATAAGCTGAGGATGTAGGGAAGGCACATATAATGAAGGGTGCAAGTGATGGATTTCTTAGGCTCGAGTTAATTCTGATTAATGTATTTGCGAAGGCTTTCACGGCCAGGATCTAATGGTTGTTGTGGGTTTTTCGGGCTCTATGGCCGCGTTCTGGAGGTTGTTCTTCCTAACGTTTCTCCCGTCTCTGTGGCCGGCATCTTCAGAGGACAGGAGTAGGAAATCTGTCTCTGCTCTGGCGCAGTTTTATGCGATAGCTGAGTATTATTCTAATTAAAATCTTCAGTGGCAGGATTAAAAAAGCACCATGTGTTTCACAGATGACGGGCAGTAAAAATAAGGTTTCGATGTCACCTTTTGAGACTGTCTCCTGTTGCCGTCATTTTTTCCCCCCTTCCAGTAATCCTAATTGATACTTGGGCAAAGGGAACACATGGCTATTACCGGCAATATGATGTGCAATAATGCTTAATTACAGCTATGTTAATTAGGGATGGGCTGTTTGGAATGAACGAACTCCCAGTTCCACAGTTTACGAGGAACCCCCTTCTCCCGTTGAATTATAGGACTAGCGGTTGTCAAAGTGACAGGGGCTATAGCAATCCACCTCTCCTTCACGTCCTTATAAAAAAAATGTCTTTCTTCAGTGTCAGAGTCACAGTGATTCCCCACGACTCTCGAAGATTAATGAGGGAACGAATGCTAATGGATGTTTTAGAGTCCTGAGATTAATGAGGGAACGAATGCTAATGGATGTTTTTTAGGGTTCTATAAGGACCGGGGGAGTCCCCCAGACTGGAGATCTTTCTCTGCATGTCTCTCAACCAAAGATGATTTCTTCCTTTCCTTTCAGCACTGGCTGAAATTCTCAGCGTCAAAGACATCAGCGGCCGGAAACTGTTCTATGTCCACTACATTGATTGTGAGTAGGCCCTCCGTGGGCTGAGGAGAGCTGAAGGGACTTTGTTGTAAAGGGGCTTTCCTAGAATTTGGGGGGGGGGCAGAAATGAGACTCCAGTCTAAAGGTAGAATAATCTGTAAAACTTAAGTTCTGTTGAATCAAGAGTGGGTTTCGGTCCTTCCGCTCCCGGAAGCCCCACAGAGTTGGGGGGGGGAGTCCCGGCTGTTTACTTCTGCACGTGCGATGGATAGATTAATCTTATTCCCAGAAAATGCATGTGGTGGTTGAACCTCCAGCGCCAAGAGGCATCCTAGGGCATGACTCCCTGCGTGTGTTTATCACCCGCTTGAAACGGAAGGACCAGATCCTTTCCCCCTGCCCCATTCTCCCTGCACAAGCCGGGGAGAATGATCCTTCAATGGGGGAAATCATCTTCCCATGCATGGGAGGTTTTGGGCTGCTTCGGGAGGTTGCCCAAGGAACTGCTGCCCCTCAGTTTCTGCCGCCTGAAGCGTTCATGAGAAAGTCATTCTGAGTCTCTTCGGCCACTGACCAAGGAGCAGTGACAATCCTGCCGAATCTATGGGGAGTAAAGTGAACTTCCTGGTTTGCTTGCAATGCTTCATAAGTGCTCAGGATGTTAGAGATAAGAACCCACCTGTTTTTTTTTTTTCTTATTTTGAGATCCTGGCGGCCATACCTTTGGGTCTGATTGCAGCCGAGGCCAGCCAGAAGGTTTGAGCTCTCGGTGCGAGCTCCGCTGAACCGCCGTGCGCGCTCGCCGCACGCAGGCCGTATTGGTAAAGACGTAGGATAGTTAAGAGGACGAAGCTGTCAGGCAAATTCTTGAGCAGCATGAAAAGCTGAGGAATCTGGTAGGAAGGAAGTTATCTTGAGCTGCTGGAAGGGCTTAGGAGCCCCGACGTGAGCGCCCACTTGCTGAGCCGCAGCGCTTATAGGCAGGTGGGTCCCTGCGTGCCCCTCCTCAACCACGGGGGGAGAAAGAAACCCTTTCCTTGCCTTTAACTCTGCAGTTAATAAGCGTCTGGACGAATGGGTGACCCACGACCGGCTCGATCTAAAGAAGATCCAGTTCCCCAAAAAGGAAGCTAAGACTCCCACCAAGAATGGACTGCCAGGGTCCCGGCCCAGCTCTCCGGAACGTGACGTGGTAGGATGATGGGGACCGGGGGGGGAGGGCAGAGGAGGGCGGGTTCTTGTTGTCTGGAGGGTGGTTTTCAGCCAGTTCCTTGGGAACCCAGGCTAGGTGGAATGAAGGACAGAGCCTTCCATGTCATAAGGATGTGGCTTTTTGCTAGGCATTATTCCACACTTGCTCCCCCCCCACCCCCAGCGCATCGTGGTGCATCTTCTTGTGCTGCCTGGCCTGCCGCGTGTGGGGTTGGCAATCCCCGGCCCACTCCCCGAGAGCCATAGCGCAGCCCCCCCGTTCCCCATGTGTTGGTAACGCCCGTCTTCCTCCCTACTCAGAGGAAGACCTTGGATCTGTCTCTCCAGCCAGCCGCAACTCCATCCAGCGGTAAAACCCTGCCCATCCCGGTGCAGATAACCCTCCGCTTTAACCTACCTAAAGAGAGGGAGGCCGTCCCTGGCTCGCCCGACCAACCCCTCTCCTCCAGCTCCTGCGTCCAGCCCAACCATCGCTCAACGGTACGAACCGGCGCTCGGCCGCCCCGGCTCGCTCCTTTTGTCTTCTTGTCCCACCCGGCACATTCTCAAGAGGCCGCACCGGCTGGGCGGGGTTGGGTGAGGTCTGGGCCGGCGAGGGAGGCCTCCGGGGGGAAGAGCCGCAGGGGGATACGGCCGCCTTCCTCTTGAGGACCACCCCCTGTTATTTCCCTCCCGGGTCGAATCAGGGCGGTGGAGCCTTTGCCTCCACCGCGTGGCGCCTGCAGACGAAACGAACCATTTCCGCCTGGCTTGAACGCTCCTTGAGTGGTGTGCCTTTTGCACATGTTCAGGGAACCTAGCTCAGTCTAGCTTTCCAAACCCACGAGCCAAGCTCGACTCTGGCTGTCCTTGGTGGTCTTTGAACCCCCAAGGGTCCAGGTCAAGTTGCAGATGGCCGCTTCTCGCTGTCCTGGTGGACTGCTTTGTTTAGGCCGGTTTGGAGCGGGTTTTCATGGCGGGTCGAATCAGGGCGGTGGAGCCTTTGCCTCCACCGCGTGGCGCCTGCAGACGAAACGAACCATTTCCGCCTGGCTTGAACGCTCCTTGAGTGGTGTGCCTTTTGCACATGTTCAGGGAACCTAGCTCAGTCTAGCTTTCCAAACCCACGAGCCAAGCTCGACTCTGGCTGTCCTTGGTGGTCTGTGAACCCCCAAGAGTCCAGGTCAAGTTGCAGACGGCCGCTTCTCGCTGCCCTGGTGGACTGCTTTGTTTAGGCTGGTTTGGAGCTGGTTTTCACAGTCTGCAGTAAATTGTTTCTTGCCGGCCCCTTAGCCCTGGCCCAGGTTCCTGAAAGAACGGGTGTACGTCCAAGCATCTCTGCTCCCACGCGCTGGCACCGAGTTTGCCCACCGCATGGGCCAACCGTCTTTGCTTAGCTGGGCTATGAGCTTCAGATCAACGTCAGGCGTTCCTTTAGTCATCCTGCTCACACCTTTCTCCAGGGAGGTGGCGGTACGGGAGCCCCCATAAAAGACACTCTTTCCCATGATGTGCCCAAGCTAGAGCGCCACATGCTGGTTCTTCTATGGTGGACGGAGTTGTTTGTCACAGGCAGGACCGGGACAGAAACACAGTCCCCCCTCCACCCCACGTTGCTGACGTCAAGGACACTGTGTAAAACAGACCTCTTTTATTCCCAGGAGAGAGGAGTGGGGGGGGGGGCTAAGCTAATCACTGCAGGGCAGAATTGGTTCCCCGAGGAATCTCCATAGCTCTAACCACTATTGTGGGTTTCCCAGTCCCCCCAGCCCTACCCCAGTCCCCTTCACTCCATGGCAGATGAGGAAGTGTCCCTGGACGGCCAGCCTCCAGCACAGGCTTTGTCTTGCCCTGCGTCAAAGCCACTCCGCCCGCTGCAGTGGACATTGCCATCGGAGTGGCTATGGGGTGTGTGTGTGTGTGTTTGTGTGCGCGCCGGGTGCAGCAACCCAGCAGCCTAAAAGCATCGGCTTGTTTTGGTTTCTTACAGAAGCGGAAGGTGGAAGTGGTTTCTCCGGCGACCCCCATCCCGGCTCCGACGGAGACAACTCAGGCGTCGGTGTTCCCCCAGGTGGGCAGCCGGGCGGGCCTCTTTTCTCCTCTAGCCTTTTGCTACACAGAAGGAAAAGTTGGATGATGAACCTTGAGCAGTGGACGCGAGGGGTTTCTCAGCATCCCCAGGCATCCGAAACTGCTTCTCCACGTTCCTCGGGTCGAGATTTAGTGAAGTACAGAAGTACAGAAATCAAACCCAAGTCCTCGTTTTGGAGGCCTTCAAGAGAAAATCGGACAGCCGGCAATCGGCGCTGCTTCGAGTCGGATTCCCTCCTTGAGCAAGGGGTTGGGCTTGATGGCCTTAAGAGGCCCTGTCTTCCAACTCCATGATTCTATGATTTTTGTGTCTGTAAAAAGAGAGGTGGGGAGCACTGGGTCTCCAGATGACCGTGGTAGTGGTCGTCTGGGTGGGTGGGGTAGTTGTCTGCCAAAGGACCCCCCTCCCCGCAGGGCCAAGCTGGATTGCTTTGGGTTTCAGTTTACAGGATAGCACGAAGGTGATGTAAAGGGATGTAGCCTCACATAACGGGATTAAAATTCAGATCAATGTCAGATCAACTTTTCTCCTGGCAGTGGAGGGAATTGGACAATTAGGTTTCATTCGTACTGTGGCGGAGACAGGCACAAAAATGGGAGAACACATGAAGTAGGTCAGGATCTCTGGCAGGTTTCATCTCATTGGGACTCTGAATATTTTTAGAAAATTACAACAATGTTTTTAAAAATGAGCCCTTGCCACGGTTGATCCTATTTCTCTTGATAGCCATAAAACAGAATATGTGTCTTGGTTATCTTTTGCCAAGGCTGCAGTTTTGAAGTTAACTTTTTTAACTTCAAGACTACAGTTTTCCAAATTCTCCTGCTGGCCGCAGGACGTTGTCCAGAAAAGTAACTTCCAAAACTCCCCTATGCCGGCATCTGAAATCTGCTTCTTTTCCGTCTGAAGTCATACAGTCCATAATCCCCAGTGAAATAAAAAAAGGGCTCTCTGTGAGCCACTGGCAACTGAGATATACGTTTGGCAAAAAAGAGAGATGTATTTACGCGCAGGAAAAAGTTTTCCTCCCTTATCAGCTCATTCCTTGAACTCTAGTGCCTGCACATGAATTTGTACATAAGACAGGATTTGGGGGAACCCCGAGCAGGTCAAGAAATGTGCTTGAGCATGGCGCTGAAGTCCCCGTGGGTTTTGCTCTGCCGTTCGCATCACCTCGCCCCCAGCTTCCTCTCTCTGGTTTGATCTCTTCCCAACTAACCAGAGAAAGACACCAAGAACCAACTTCAAAGTCTGTCCTGGGCTGCGAAGGGAGCAGACTAGAGACGGGACGTGGGCTGCGGGCCCCCATCACAGAAAAAACCAAGCCCCAAAGCAGGGTTGGTGATGGGGTCA
>NW_018151804.1:150636-180159 GCF_900067755.1 Pogona vitticeps | reverse complement strand
ACTGCCTCCCGGAGTTGGGTCAAATTCATGGTGGTAGCTTCGGTGACAAGATATTAAGGTAAGAGCCTTTACCGAGTCCCACTCATTCAATGAGTTTATTCTAGTTCGGGGTCACCCCTGGGCTTAGTTCTGAGCCTTACATCTAGTTAGCCTTTGAGAAATTGTGCCATTTCACAATGGACTAATGATATTAAGGTAAGAGCCCTTAATTCTTCCCCCTTTTTCCTTTTTCAGTATTTAGGTTATAAATTGTCTCAAACTGAATCGCTTGTGATTTGTAAGGCAAATAATTCAGACCAAATCAAAATGGACATTATAAGCACAGTCCTGCTACATTATGAATTAAATACAACATGGGCTGAACTACTCTAGAAAGTCTTGCAATAACAGGTAAGTCTTCATCATGGCCCCAAAAATCAGAACTGCTTGAGCACCTCTAACATACTAATAAATATGTAAAAACTGTCCATGCATGCAAACCCAACTTCAGACTGCATAGAGCATACTTAAAATCTATTTACATTTGAATTTAAAAGTGTATGTCAAAGAAACAATCTTCACACCGTTTCTATGCTAAATACATAGAGAAATAAATCCAGCTCTGATTTGTTAGCTGTGGAAACTGGACAGCTCATTCATATGCTTCCTGGTCACTTCTGCTAGATCTGATTAACATCACCTGGAAATTCTAGCTTTGCTCTCTCCTGTTCATGTGGGAGGCAACCTGGTTTTGATACAATTAGTGTCACTGTAGTGGTCTTTCTTCATATTTTTCTGTATTAAGGAGGTGAACTTTTTGAACTTGTCAATTGTACATCATCAGAGTTAACCAGACAGGTTTCTAGTGGGATCTAAACCTCTTAGGCTAGAACATGTTGCCTAAGCTACATAACGGTGTTCTAAAACTGGTGCAAAATAAATGTGTGAGGAGAGGGAACCTCTGACATAATTTCCACCGCATGTGTATCCGTAGAGGCTTCCCATATGACTTTTCATGCTGCTTTTTTCAGTGCTTAAAATTGCAGAGATGGTTGGTTGGTTGGTTGGTTGGTTGGTTGGTTGGTTGGTTGGTTGGTTGGTTGGTTGGTTGGTTGGTTGGTTGGTTGGTTGGTTGGTTGGTTGGTTGGTTGGTTGGTTGGTTGGTTGGTTGGTTGGTTGGTTGGTTGGTTGGTTGGTTGGTTGGTTGGTTGGTTGGTTGGTTGGTTGGTTGGTTGGTTGGTTGGTTGGTTGGTTGGTTGGTTGGTTGGTTGGTTGGTTGGTTGGTTGGTTGGTTGGTTGGTTGGTTGGTTGGTTGGTTGGTTGGTTGGTTGGTTGGTTGGTTGGTTGGTTGGTTGGTTGGTTGGTTGGTTGGTTGGTTGGTTGGTTGGTTGGTTGGTTGGTTGGTTGGTTGGTTGGTTGGTTGGTTGGTTGGTTGGTTGGTTGGTTGGTTGGTTGGTTGGTTGGTTGGTTGGTTGGTTGGTTGGTTGGTTGGTTGGTTGGTTGGTTGGTTGGTTGGTTGGTTGGTTGGTTGGTTGGTTGGTTGGTTGGTTGGTTGGTTGGTTGGTTGGTTGGTTGGTTGGTTCTTTCTTTCTTTCTTTCTTTCTTTCTTTCTTTCTTTCTTTCTTTCTTTCTTTCTTTCTTTCTTTCTTTCTTTCTTTCTTTCTTTCTTTCTTTCTTTCTTTCTTTCTTTCTTTCACAGGCTATTTATCTGCCAGAACATCCCACCAGCACAACTACTGGCTTCAACAAACTTTGGAAGTATTTATTTTGGAAGCTGTAGTCTCCAAAAGGAACTTTCCCCATCCCTGCTAAGTTGCCTGGGGAGGCACTCAGCAAGATTGTTGCCTGAAAGAAAGGTCAAGGTAGGCACTGAGAGAAATAATGCATTTAGCCCACTCTTCTTCCAACAACACACTGTCCTCAGAGACAGAGATTGCCTTGGCAATCAGACTTGCAAATTACGGTAAGCACCTCTTTACCTACAAGTTACCAAGTATTAAGCACACTGAAATTGCATGATAGGCAGGTGAGAAGAGATTGGACTGAGGCAAACAGGCATATTTCACCATTTCATGAAATACCATTTCCAAAGAAAGGCTAAGAATAGGGGTGTCCACATACCATCTGATCTAATCTGTATCCAAATGTTTCTTGTGCATGTTCGGACCAATCCACCCCAACCTGGTTTGCTGGTGGCCTAACCTGATTTATTTTTGATCTTCTGCAGATTTTCATATGTACTTGTACATATCTGGGTCAGGAGAGAGAGAAAAACCTGAAAATGTGGGAAAGAAAGAGCTATCACCTCTGATGGGACAGGAATATGGTGGACATTTGGGTTGTAGGCAAAGCTCCTACCAGCTTCCTTCCTTCCAATAATGGGGCAGTATGTAAGTGGAAAGTGACCAACCTCCTTGGTTGCAATAGCCCCGGAGAGGGTGTCCCCACAGAGAGGAACAGCAGGCAGGTAAGTGCAGGCAAATGTTCTTGTTAGAATCTCCTGCATTCCACGGAAAGGGAAAAATAATGAAAAGAATTAGGAGAAAATATCTTTTGGAGTTGGAGAAGATGCCCTGCCGTGTCTCTAATCACTCGCCTGGCTTGCTCAAATCTGCCCAGTCACTGCATAACCCAAATTAGAGGGATGTATGTTTAAAGAGAGTCTGCGGAGGCCATCTCAGCAACAGGAGTTTCCAGAAGAGGTTTTGACTTTCATTGAGGCTTCAGCTGTCAGCTTACTTCCGTTTGATGCCAAGTATTTTTGTTCAGTTTTCAGCATTTTTAATCCCCAAAACACCAGAGTAAAGTTCAGTGAGTGCAACTTTACTGCAGAGTAAAGTTCACTGGAAGGATAGATCCTGAAGCTGAGGCTCCAATATTTTGGCCATCTCATGAGAAGTGAAGACTCCCTGGAAAAGACCCTGATGTTGGGAAAGTGTGAAGGCCAGAGGAGAAGGGACGACAGAGGATGAGAGGGTTGGACAGGGTCATCGAAGCGATGAATTTGACCAAACTCTGGGAGGCAGTGGAAGACAGCAGGGCCTGGCGTGCTCTGGTCCATGGAGTCACAAAGAGTCGGACACAACTTAACGACTAAACAACAACAAGAGAGTTCAATGAGCACAACTAGGATTTTCCCATGACCATCACTACCACCTGTGTTCAGTAACATACTAATATCTTTCTTATCTGGGGGTGTTCCTAACCTTTATGCAGTTTAATGTATTCTCCAAGGCTTATGCAGTTTTTTAATTATCGTGTTCATCCTAAGGAAAATAAATGAATGTTTCCAGTGGCTCAAAATGTTGGCAGACTCTCAGGCCTTCACATAAAAAAATCAAAACCACTCCCTTCCCTTCATCTTAGGGAATGTAATATTTTTATTTTGATTCCTTATAAGTCAATTTCCCTCTTCTCCTAGCTCCTCTTTTGCCTCTTTTTCACCCTCCCAAATTGTAGGCTACCTATCTATCAAGTTGTCCTGTTCTGATTAGGCTTCTTAGCTCTCTCTCAAAATCTCAAGGATCCCTCCACAATGTTACCTGGTTGGTGACATATTTTCTCCTGCACTTGGCATCCTGAGCTGGCTGAATAGCTCAGCAGTTTGAGAGTTTGATTCCCTGCTGTGCCTCCTGTGAGAAGAGCCAGCCCGTGCAATCATGAACAACCTGCACAGTCTCAGTACACACACACACACACTGAAGAAGGGAATGGTAAACTGCTTCTGTGTATTCTCTACCTAGAAACCTTGGAAAGAGTTGCCATTACTCAGAATTGGTTTCATGGCATGCAGTTGGCATTAAGGCTGCCTTTTCTTTCTATATCCAGAGTTCCAATCATATAAGCATGGATCTGTTACTCTTGAGATTTCAAGGTCCCCTTTATGATGTTACTACCATGCTTCCCCAAAAATAAGACAGGGTTTTATATTAATTTTTGCTCCAAAAATGCATTAGGGCGTATTTTCAGGGGATGTTTTATTTTTTCCATGTACAACAACCTACACTTATTCAAATACTGTACAGTCATGTCATCTTCTGGTGGCTGCAGAATAGTGGATGGGGCGGTATATAAGTCCAAAAAAAACCTGGGGCTTATTTTTGGGGTAGGGCTTATATTATGAGCATCCTGAAAAATGATACTAGGGCTTATTTTCAGGTTAGGTCTTATTTTCGGGAAAACAGGGTAAGAGTAGTTTTTGTGGTGTCAGAGAAAACTGACAAAGTTTAAGAATGTAAGCACCCATCAGCCCTTTCCTCATTTCCCTACCCTGGTATAATCCCCCCCCCCATTTTGTAGGAAGGCCACTTAAATATTTCACATGCATTCTATTCTTATGGTTACCATTTACAATAAATAAGGATTATGATAAATTTTCTGAATAAAAAATTCAATATTATTACTGAGAGCTAGCACAAATAAGGTAGGGACATGGTGGTGCTGCAGGTTAAACGGCAGAAGCCTCTGTGCTGCAAGGTCAAAAGACCTGCAGTCGTAAGATCGAATCCACGCATCGGAGTGAGCCCCCATCACTTGTCCCAGCTCCTGCTAACCTAGTGGTTTGAAAGCATGCAAAAAGCCAAATATGAGTAGATAAATAGGTACCACCTCGGTGGGAAGGTAAACAGCATTCCGTGTCTTAATCACGCTGGCCACGTGACCACGGAGGATTGTCTGTGGACAAACGCTGGCTCTACGGCTTGGAAACGGAAATGAGCACCGCCCCCTAAAGTCGGACACGACTGGACAAACTGTCAAGGCGAACCTTTACCTTTACTAGCACAAATCAACATCATAATTACACTAGTGTTGTAATTTTCCTACTGTTGAGTAGAAACATGACTGCTACTGTAAGTGTAAAATATGAAGATAATACACTTTTAAAATACATATATATTGTTATGAATAGATGTTACTGCTGCTGCTAAAACAAAAGGGAAAAAAAGAAACAGTAATTCCATAATTTCATGTTCTCGAAATGCTGCTTCTCACTTTCCCTATCTCTCTCTGTCTCACTGGGTGCTACAGGTTAAGGACTACCAAACCAGAAAGCTTTTCGCTCGAGTGCTACACTACACTTCCACACTCATTCACATACACACACACACACACAAAGCTTCTTTCTTTTGCCAAGCACTATCAGCTCTTCCTGCAGCATCTCTTGATGGAATCTATTGCTAAGATGTCTTATCTTTGAACTACCCAAGCTGCTTCAGCAAAACGATTTGAATTGGTTTGTGTCTCTGCAGAAGAGCAGGTTCTCAGACTTAATGAAAGTGAATATTTATCCTTGGTCAGGGAGACAGACAGTTTGAACCTTACCAGGTGCAGCTGAGGCAGCGCACAAGACGTTCAGTGTTTGCTTTTGCCTTTGGTGGAGAAGAAGAGAGCAGATCAAAGGGAACCAGAAAGAGCAGGAGATGTAGGCTTCACGTTTCCTGCTGGAGAAACCCCAGGGAAAAGGTGAAGTCATGGGAAAGACATGGCTGTGTGCAACCTTTGTAGTCTCCTAAAAAGATAATGGTTTACATGCTACGCAATCTCTTCCTTCTCTCCTAGAATGCTTACCATTGTCGTGGAAAACAGAATTTTCAAAAACTACTGCAGAATGGAGGGTGGATTCATATACAGTGGTGCCTCGCTAGACAGTTACCCCGCATGACAGTTTTTTCGCTAGACATTGACTTTTTGCAATCGCTATAGCAATTTGCAAAACAGTGATTCCTATGGGGGAATTTCGCTGGACAATGTTTGGTCCCTGTTTCACAAACCAATTTTCGCTAGACAACGATTTTGACAGCTCCCTCTGAGCTCGCAAAACGGGTGTTTTTGGGACCTAAGCTTCGCAAGATAGCTATTTAAACAGCTGATCGGCGGTTTGCAAAGTGGCTTTCCTATGGCCGATCTTCACTAGACAATGACGATTCTTCCCCATTGGAACACATTAAACAGGTTTCAATGCATTCCAATGGGGAAATGCTTTTCGCTAGACAATGATTTCGCTAAACAGCGATTTCAGTGGAACGGATTATCATCATCTAGCAAGGCACCACTGTACTGTATGGTTATGTGGTGATTAGAAATTCTCTCATTTTTCTTTAGCACAGCCTGAGAAAAATTACTCTTTTTTACTATCTGTCCATAGACACCTTCCCATCCCGACCATTTCCAATTTCATTTGATTTCAATAGTTAAGTAGGATGTGGCCTGGCTCGTGGGAAGGGAGACCTCCAGGGAATATCAGGGATCCTCAAGCAGAAGAGAATCCTGCCTGAAACCCTGAAGATTCGGTGCCAGTCGGAACTGGCCATATCAGGCTAGTGGACCATGTTCTGATTCATTAAAAGACAACCTCCAGTGTTTCTCTGCCACCTTACCGAATTCTGTTCAAGGCATGATCTGAAGCATAAGAGGTGACTATGCAGCCCTACAGATGTTACTCCATCATTCTTGGCAGTCCCTGATTACAGAGTAAGGCTGGTGGGAGCAGCAATTCAGCCACCTCTGAAGAGACACACGTTGCTCATTTATGCGCTAAAGGTGCACAAAGCAGCAGTCTTGACGAAGCTAATCCAATCAATCTAGCCTGGTCAGTGCCTGGACAGGAGATCAGCTGGGAGAGGTCAATATATACTGCCCATGCATTCCCTGGATAAAAGCCAGGATATAAATTGAATAAAATCAATAATAGATAAGACATTTGCAACCTCTTAGGGCCAGAGGTTTAGTACTATGAGGGAACTATTAATTGAAGCATTGCCCTCCCTCTTATATATGTTACCCATTATTTAGTATCTGGTAGTGAGTTAGCTAGATCTGTTGCGAGTTCCCTTACACCCTCGGTTCAAGATGTAGACGTTCTTTTCTGGCTCATCACCTTCTACCAAAGCTTCGTTTACAGGGTGCCTTATTTTCCTTGCTGCCCTCTGAAGAGAATAAAGGTATGATCTCTACAAGTGCATCTGCTTGCAATCTATTTGTAAAAGAGGGCAATTGTCTCCAAATTTACGTGGTCGTGACTTTACTTTAAGGGAAGTTCTGGCATTGGACGTGTCAATAAATAAGGCAAACCAAAGCAATTGCCCAGGACTTCATGCTTTCATGCTAGTACCTCACTGGAGAAAGTGAAAATGGAAATGTGCCCAGTTTCCTTGCCTTGAGGCAACCATGAGAGGAAATTGCTTCCGTGTTAATGTTTCATTGTTATTTCATTTATTTTTTTTAAAATTCCTATCTGTCCTGGAGTGGGGTTTGTTTAAATATATACATATTGGTGTGTTTTGCTTCACTTCTGAGAATGATGCAAGCCTTTTGTATCGTTTTTTTCCCCCTGTTCACTTGATAGAATATATCACTTCTGAGAATGATGCAAGCCTTTTGTATAGTTTTTTTCCCCTGTTCACTTGATAGAATATATTGACAAATTCAGTGCTCTTCAGTGCTAAAATTCAATCTATTTCCCCTCGTGCCCACTACTCCTTTTATTTCCTTCACCTTTTCTATGGTTCCTTACCATCTGTTCTGTTCTAACAAACTGTATTCTCTTGCCCAAGGCATCTCCTATTTGCGGACTCCCTACCAGTTTTGTTTAATTCTTCCCAGTCAACTTCCAAATGCTACTGAGCATTGCATTAATCTTTATTAAAAACAGGAATTGTAGTGAGGCTGTGAAACAAATTGGAAGAAACCACAGACTTTGTTCTTTTTTTTCCCCCTCCATGCCAATGCTGAAGCAAATCCAGTGGGTGGTATAAGTGTGTTTTCTACGTCTCCATTCATATGTATCAATTGCCTAAGAAATGGTTGAAAAGCACAACCCTTTCAATCTTTTATCAGTGCTGAACTCTGCCACCCTCACAATCTCTTGGCAATTTGTCACGGAATGTACCAAAAATGGTGTGCAAGACATGTATTGGGAGATCACTTTGCAGCCTTTAATGGACGTTATAGAGATAGATATCTGGCTGCAGAACCAAAAGTTAAATTGGGAGTTTGATTCCTCATTGTGCCTTCCAGGAGAAGAGCCAGGTTGTGTAGCCTTGGGCAAGCTGCACAGTCCCAAGACAGCCTGAGAAGAAAGGAATGGCAAATTATTCCAAGTACTCTGCACCTAGAAAACCTTGTAAAGAGTTGCTAAAGTGAGAATCAACTTGATGGCACATTATTATTTTATCATTGCATATTTATGAAGACTTTGCCCATTGACTGTAATATCTGGTGGAATTGGTGCTCTGAACTAGTTAGTGTTCCCAAGCTTTGGTCCTCCAGATATTTAGACCAGTGTAGTGAACCTCTGGCACTTCGCATTTTTTTGACTACAGCTCTCATAATCCTTTATTATTGGTAGCACAGGCTGGGAATTCTGGGAGGTGAAGTCAAAAAAATCTGGAGTGCGAAAGGTTGGCCATCCCATTTCAGATTTCTCAAAAACCCAAGCCTGCAAGGTCAATGTTCAAGGATTCTGGGAGCTGAAGTCCAAGACATTTGGTGAACAAAAGATGGAGAATCACTGGTCTGAGACCTTTAATTTATATTCAACTTTGGCCTGAAGAAGGAGTAAGATGGAGAATCACTGGTCTGAGACCTTTAGTTTATATCCAACTTTGACCTGAAGAAGGAGTAACAGGGAAATGAACAAGAATCAGGGCAAAACATTTCATTGCTCAAAATAAATTAATTTATTTGAATCCCACCACTGAGTAACAGGGATATGAATGAGAATCAGGGCAAAACTGCTCAAAATAAAAGAGAAAATGTATTCTCAAGGGCTTTCATGGTTGGGATCCAATGGTTGTTGTAGGTTTTTCGGGCTGTTTGGCCATGTTTTTTCTTCCCAGTCAACACGGGCCAAACAGCCGGAAAAACCTACAGCAACCGAAAGAGAAGATGTTGCTCCATTCTCCAGCCTCTGTCCAAAAGCCAACTGGACTGACAGCTAGAAATCTGACAGCAATGGAATCAACTTAGCTAGCTACCTACCAAGGGGTGCCCCTTGGACTCACAGGTAGCTTTCTTTGTGAACCTGCATCAGAGATGTAAATAAGATAGAGCAACTGAGGCTTTGTCCTGGGGCACCAAAAGTTAGAGTTGTGAATCAAGTAGTGAGTTAGGAAAAGAAGCAGCAACACCTCCTAGCTCTGATCCATTTTCTCTTCTTCCTACTTTTTGAAAGCATACATGTTCTCTGTCTTTTGTAGAGACATCATGTTCTCCTCCTTCTTCATGGGAATCTTCCACCCATGCTTCAGGGTAGAGGAGGTGGAACCACTTGCCCCAGGTGTCAGTACAGCTAGTTATTACTCTCATCTGCGTCTTTTGAGAGTCTCCATGTGGACCCAACTTCTCTAGGACTGGATACATTGACAACATCACAAAGGCAGGAAGGCTTGGTTGAAATGTGATGCAGGCCTCTTGTTCATTCATTTACGTTCCAGGTAATTCAGTATATTGTGACTCAGTGCTAGTGTTTGCTGTTTGGCCTCAACTTTAGCTTCCTCTCATTTCACTTCTCCTATGTTCTTTTTAAATTAAATGCCATTGTTTCTTAACATGTGTTTGTACTACAGCAAAACCTTTTACCTTATATGGAATAAGAAATGTCTGATGTTCAAGCTGGATTCCAAAGAAGAAGAGGCACGCGAGGTCATATTGCAAATATCTGCCAGTTATTGGAGCACATCAGACAATTACAGAAGAAGATTAGTCTATGCTTTGTAGACTAAAGAAAAGCCTTTGACTCTGTGGATCATGAGAACCCGTATTGTGGACAAGAACCTATCATTAGGACAGAATAGAGAGAAAGAATGTTTCCCTTTAGGCAAAGGAGTCAGACAAGGGTGCATTTTATCTCCTTATCTGAACGCAGAACATATCCCATGGAAAATGAGATTCAATTCAAATGAAGGAGTGAAAACTATTGAATGAAATATCAAGAATTTAAGATATACAGATGATACCATCTTACTGACAGAAAGCAATGACTTATTGAAGGAATTGGCTGTGGAACTCTCAGAACCACTGTCCATTATTTTCCTGAAATCATGGAAGATGAGTGAAGTGTCAGATGATTGGAGGAGGGCTAACATTCTCCCTATATTTTTTAAAAAGGGCTAACAGGTACAATCTGGAACTACAAACCAGACATCACTCCCAGGGAAAATTCAGGAAAGTATTATAAAGCGGTCACTATGCAAGCACCTAGAAAACAATGCAGCAATAACTAGAAGAGGGTGATGATTAATGGCTCATTTTCAAACTGGGTGGAAGTAACAAGTGGGATACTCCAGGGTTCAGTCCTGGGCCTTGTGCTCTTCAACATTTTTATTAATAACCTTGATTAGTGGGTGCAGGGAATGCTAGTCAAATTTGGGGATGACACAAAATTGGGTGGAATAGCTAATACCCTGGAAAAACAAAAACAAAATTCAAAACAATCTCGATAGGCTTAAGCACTGGGGCTGAAAACAATAGAATGAAATTTAACAGGGATAAATGCAAAGTGCTGCACCTGGGGAAAAGAAACCAAACACATAGTTGCAAGATGGGGAATACCTGGCTCAGCAATATTACGAGTGAGAAGGACCTTGGAATCATTGTAGATCACAAGCTGAATATGAGCCAACAGTGTGATGTGGCTACAAAAAAGGCACATGCTATTTTAGGCTTCGTTAACAGAAGTCTAGTTTCCAAATCCCGTGAGGTGCTAGTCCCCCTCTATTCAGCACTGGTTAGGCCTCACCTTGAGTCTTGTGTCCAGTTCTGAACACCACACTTCAAGAAGGATGCTGACAAATTGGAACAAGTTCAAAGAAGGGTGACAGGGATGATCAGGTGGCTGGAAACAAAATCTATGAGGAAAGACTGAAAGAACTAGCATGTTTAGCCTTGAGAAAAGAAGATAGAGGGGAGATAGGATAGCACTTTTCAAATACAGAGAATTGATTGATTGATTGATTGATTGATTGATTGATTGATTGATTTGATTTGATTTGATTTGTACCCTGCCCATCTGGTCTATAAGACCACTCTTGGGGCAAGATCTCTTCTTGATCGTCCCAGAGTGCAGGACACACAACAATAGGCTCAAGTTACAGGAAGCCAGATTTTGGTTGAATATCAGGAAAAAAACTTCCTAACTGTTAGAGTAGTACAACAATGGAACCAATTACTTCAAGAGGTGGTGAGTGCTCCAACACTGGAGGCATTCAAGAGAAATTTAGACAGCCATCTGCTTTTGACTTGGATTCCTGCATCAAGCAAGGGGTTGAACTTGATGGCCTTATAGGCCCCTTCCAACTTCATGATTTTATGATTCTATGACTTGAAATTACTGTTAGTTAAAGTGAAGGGAAAAGTGCCAGAGTAGGACAGCAGTCAAACACTGAGAAGATCAAAATTATGACTGTAGAAGAATTATAGAAATTTAATGTTAATGATGAAGAAGTTGACATTGTTGAAGTTTTTGTATACCTTGACTCAAACATCAATCCAAAAAGAGACTGCAGCCAAGAAATCAAAGGAGGACTGAGGACTTGGAAGGTCAACAATGAAGGAATTAGAAAATACCATAATGCATCAATCACTGGAGATCAAAGATCATCCATACTGTTATACTCATGATCACTATGTACTGGTGTGAAGACTGGACAATGAAGAAAGTTGACAGGAAAAATAATTAATTTGTTAGAAATAAGGTGCTGGAGCAGAGCTTTGTGGATATTCTGGACTGCCAGAAAGAGAAACAAGTGGGTCCTATATCAAATCAATCTTGCACTGTCTTTGAAGGCAAAAATGATGGAACTGAGGCTGTCATCCACTGGGCAGATAATGAGAAGACAAGATTCCCTGGAAAAGACAATAGTACTGGAAACAATTGAAGGCTGCATGAAGACAGTAAGATCAAGTCTGAGATGGATTGACCTCCACAACCTTGAGGTAACCAGAGCCGAGTAGGGCTGTAGAGGACCTGACCTTCTGAAAGTCGCTCATAGGGTCACCATAAGCCGGAGGAAACTTGACAGCGCATAACAATTTCTTTTAGTCTGCCATCTGCAGATGGTTCCATTCTTAAAAGTGGCCTAAAATATTTTTAAATAAATAAATAAGCAAGGTAATTCTGGGAACAAAACAGATGAATATGTACACAATGCCCTTCTAATGGTTAGACCACACTAGAGCAGGTAAGTGGAAGACTTTCCCATTGATTTGGTGCAACTGTTTTAGTTGGAGTCAATAACTTGATACGAGCTACTTTGCTGATCATTCTGAAGTGAACACTGCATTGCACACTTTCTGAATATAAGGGATTTCACTTACATATATACAGTATTTAAAATGTTGTCCTGCTGACATATTAGCATTCAACTCATAAGCATCCCATGGTAGCAGATGCTGAACATCCAGCATAAATCACAGAAATATTATGAAAAAAAGATTCATTTGTCTTCTAGACCTGCTCATTTTCTTTGAAATGACCTGTCCTGGATTTCTTAGATTAAAAATAACAAGTATGTAATTCATAAATACCACATGAATTTGATGTAAAAAAAATTTAAAACCTTACCTACGGTACTTTAGTACCTGACTTGTATATTTATGTGACTATTGTTAGAAGTGACTAATTGGGTTTGATTAGCTTCATCATTAATATTCTGTCCATAATTTAACATGCTTCAATAAAATACCCTAAAGCAGTATAATGATTAGATTTCAGGAATATGTGTTTTGCAATTAAGTTGCTCTTGATTTTGATATGCAGATTAAGAAATGGTGGTCTCGTCTAAAAAAAAATATTGCCCTTATTAACTCAGCAGTATACTCTGAAGATTAGGTAAGAAACCCAAGATTTTTGCTTTGTATATGCTAGTTAAAATGTATTTCAATCAAGCATATGTGAGCAAATCAGATTTGATTAGTTAAGTTCACAGCCATTCTATCTAAATGAATAATGTGTCACCTAACATTGCAAAAATTTGATTAATAGTTTATCAGTTAATTAAAAATGTGTTTTATTTTTTCTTCTTTTTTTAGGATAATGCAAGGTAGATAGTACTAGCGTTCATCATAAATGCAAATAACTTTATCTTGAATCTATTGTTCTTTTTCATTCCATAGCCAGCTGGCAAAGAACGAAAGATCTGAAAATGATCTGTGCAAGAGAAAAGTAGTAAAACTTGGTTTGCTTACACATATGGCTGCCAGTTGTCTAAGCTCAAGAAGAAGAGACTCTGATTTTTAATTTATGTCTGGAGTCAACAAAAAATATATATATACAAAAAATAAGACACTCCTCTTTTTCCCCCCAACCTTTTCCAGCCCGGGTCTGATGACCTTGAAACATAATCCTGATCACAAGTGAATCACTTTTCCATGAACAAACCCAGAGATGGTTAAGGGTTGTCTCTAAATGACTCAGACACCTAGACAACACTGATCTTGATGGTTTTTCTTCTGGAATTGACACCTGGAAAAGAAATGCAATCAGCTCCACCTACATGGTAGAGTCATTAAGGCTGCAGTCCTCTACGCAGGAGCAAGCCCCACTGATGTCAGTAAGATACTCTTCTTTAATTTATTTATTTGAAATATTTATACTCAACCTCTCTGCTAAAAGAGCCACCCAACCGGCTTCATCCTGTACTTCTGTAGGAAGGAACATTAGGTGTTTCCCCATAGGTAGTGTTGCCAGGTTGCAGGGCATTGGCTCAAGTCTTATGGAGCTGCCCTTCTTCCCTAGATGTTCAGATGTGGAGACAAATCTCACAATGAATGGCTCTGGAAGAGGGACCCACCTTTGATTTTTGTGTCTGAGTTGTCCTCGGAGCTTGGGTATCCATTTCAAACTATTGCCAGCTAGTAACAGGGCTAAATGTCTCGATGCCAAAGTGTGTGTAAGAATATTCTCTCTGTTTATCTCTCTTCCTCTCTCTCTCGCTCTCTCTCTCTCTCTCTCTCTCAAACCTCTGCCTAATCTGTCTCTGGGACATCACAAGGACCCACATATTTGATATCCGAAGGGGGTCTTCCTCCTGAAGTCACAAGGATCTCCCTCCTTGCCTCAGATTTTGGTCTTGCTATCTCAGGGAGTTGGCACCCCCTTCCACAGGTCTGCCTGACAGATACATTTTCTTCATGGCTCAGAGAGGACTGGGAAACCTTCTTGCTTCATACTGCCTTCTCACTCTTGTGGTAATTTTGAGGAAAGAGAGAGAGAGAGAGAGAGAGAGATGGGTGGCTGAAGAACATAAGAAAAGCTATGTGGGACCAGACCAATGGCCCATCTAGGCCAGCATTCTGTTTCCCTGAGAGCTAGCTAACCCATTGACTGTGTGAAGTTTCTTAGTAAGGCATACATGTAACTGCTTAGCTCAAATGTGGTGGCCATTAATGCAGTGTATTTTCACATTGTATAATCTAAGCCAGGTGGGTAAAGTGCAGCTTTCCAGATTTTATTAGACTGCAGCTTCTATCAGTCCCAGCCAGCATAGATGATGATGAGGAGGAGGAGCACAAGATGTTGCAGTGCAATAACATCTGGAGGGCCTCGCTGTGCTCACTCTTGATCTCTCTTTGAAAATATCCGTCTCACTTGTAGAAAATATCCATCTCACTTGTAGTGAATTATGTTCCATAATTCAGTTTCTCTCTCTCTCTCTCTCTGGTGACATTGTGGGAAATTCTGAAGTGAAAATATCTAAATAAATCAGACACTACCCCCCTGGTGTCTGATGTTGCTGGTTTTTCTTATGGAAATGCTACCAAACATTCAGGCAGCTATGTCAATTTGTATCAACAAACTAATTGTAGAGGTGTACCTCTCCACCAGGAACAGAAGATTTCTAAACAAAGTATTACTTAATGCTCCATTAAAGAGAAGCCAAGCACAAAATATTTTACTAAATAATAAGAGCAGTTTACAACAATATACTGTTGTTCTGAGAATCCACTAATACTGCCACTGCCAGTAGTCTGAGAGTTGCAGCTGAACTCAGCCAAGGAAAGCTAAATGGGGAACAAATGATGGTATCATGGCTAATTTGAAAATCCTAGTGCATTTTTCAAGCCTGTGATCCCGCTCTCTGTTTACACCACTGTGCATTACAACGTTGTTACAATGGCATGCTTGTGTTTCCTAAGGAGATCCTAGTCCTTTCATGATATGCAAAGTAATAACTATATAAAACTGACATAAGAGTAGAAAGAACTGAGTGGTTCTAATCTCTCATTATCTGGAAACACTCAGAAGTAATTCCCCATGAGCTTTTTC
The DNA here is from genome assembly GCF_900067755.1 of Pogona vitticeps. Classification (NCBI taxonomy): domain Eukaryota; kingdom Metazoa; phylum Chordata; class Lepidosauria; order Squamata; family Agamidae; genus Pogona; species Pogona vitticeps. The sequence continues at coordinate 164,915 of NW_018151804.1, read as the reverse complement.
CTCTAGAGTAACTTAGTTCTGTTTTTCAAAGTGAAAAAGCAATGAATGTAGCTCCAGAAATGCTGCTGAAGGACAGAGTAGTTCAACCACCCACACTTGCAGGGGTCAAGATCTTGTTGGGCAGCTGCATGCATGCAACTAACATTATGCATATAGTTGTGCAATTTGGTGAGATTTCCATTGTGCCCAAATGTGCAACACACACTTGCACAAACAACATAACTTTTGACCTGTTGTGAAAATGGTGCATGTCTAGCCATAACATATTGAATGATCTCACAATGTGGTTTTTGTGTTGAATAACACAAAAGCTGGGATAAGTTTGCATGAAGTGGATTATAGGTGACTGGAATGCTAAAGTAGGGAATCCCAAACTGGAATTAAGATTGCAGGAAGAAATATCAACAACCTCAGATATGCATATGATACCACTCTGATGGCAGAAAGTGAGGAGAAATTAAAGAGCCTCTTAATGAAGGTGAAATTAAAAGACGCCGCTTCTTGGGAGGAAAGCAATAACAAACCTAGACAGCATCTGAAAAATCAGAGGCAGCGCCTTACCGACAAAGGTCCACATAGTCAAAAGCTATGGTTTTGCCAGTAGCGATGTATGGAAGTGAGAGCTGGACCATAAAGAAGGCTGACCTCTAAAGAGTTGATGCTTTAGCATTGTGGTGCTGGAGGAGACTCTTGAGAGTCCCAACATGAATTTGACCTAACTCCGGGAGGCAGTGGAAGACAGGAGGGCCTGGCATGCTCTGGTCCATGGGGTCACGAAGAGTCAGACATGACTTAACAACTAAACAACAACAAAAAATCACTGCCTCCCTTTCTTTGCACAAAATATTTCCAGAAATATATATATTTTACTTAAAATAAATATGTTTGCATAAAATATATAAATTATTTAGACAAAAGATAGACTATAGATGTAACTAATAAATAAGCTTATACATAGGAGAGAAAACATGGTAGCATAGATGGATAGCTAAGTAGTTTAGGTCTCTGTGTGTGGAGCCAGAGGTTGGGAGTATGATTCCTCACTGTGTCTCCTTGGCAGGGGCTAGACTCAACAATTCATAGGGTCCCTTCTGGCTCTCAGTTTTAGGATGATGATAATTATTGCTGAGTAAATCTGTACTGGTTTACACTGATAAGCACCCACAATCCAACAAAGACTTTCTTTGGGAGTAAGCCTTATTGCACATTGATGGTAGTGTCTTGGTTCATGTGCAGAAGGGCACAGATCTCAGGGAATTTAGCCCTGCATCATTCAGTTAGTGAGAAAAGTAATCAAAAGCAACAGCGCTAAACAAGATACTTTTGTTCCCTCCAATTTTGAGTTAACTGAATTAGATTTTTGAGCTCACTAAGAGTCAACTAAACCGTTAATGGTTTTCTATTAATTTCACCCAATCTCGGTAGAACTGCACTGCTAAATATTCTTACAACCTTGTAGAACTCCCAGCCTCATAGATGTGTTTCTTTCACTGAGGGGAGAATATTGAAAGGGCACATTGTTTGATGCTGTCTTTTCCTCTAACACAATGGGTCATGATTCAGTTGCAGTGACCTGTGTGTATTGTATATGGCCAACTGTGCATACAGACCTTTCTAAAAATGTGTAGCTACATGTTGGCCTACGGAGTTCTGATATGATAATTGGCACCCCTTTTCCATGTGGCTTGAGAGCTGACACATTCTCTTTGATCCTATCTACATCTGCTGTTGTTAGGGGCCATCAAGTCATTTCTGGCATATGACAATGCTATGCATTCATATCCTCCAAAAGGTCATATAATTAACAGTCCTGCTCAGGGTTTGTGAATAAAAGGCTGTATCTTATGTTACCTGAGTCAATCCATTCCATTTTTAGTCTTCCTCGGCTCCTACCGTTTTCAACTTCACCTTTCTTTATTACATTTCCCAGGGAATCTTGATTTCTCATGAAATGCTCACAGTTCACTCATTTCAGCTTCCAGGGAGAGTACAGGCTTGGTTTGATGTATCTGTCTGTGCTTGTATATATTTATATTAACACACACTGAAACGATCAGGCAGTGTTCAAAGCTGTTTTTCTTCTAAATATGTCATGAGAAAACACTAATTATGTGCATGGGAATGGTTATTTTTTTTTGTTCCAATTTCCATGAAATACCACCCAAGTACTGCTCCCTCCACCCCCACCCCTCCACCCATCTTAGAAAGTTACTTTTAAGAAGGCTGAAACCATCTGTAATCGTATAGCGGTAAGACGAGACGTCGACGATCCTAGGGCTGTGCAGGGCTGAACGGCTTCAGCCTGTCTCAGCCCTCCTTCTTTTTAAAAGTAACTTTCCGAGCACATCTTCTTTTGAGCATTTGATTTACTGTTGTTGAATCAGCATGAAGTAATTGATGACTTTGCTGGCATGGAGGATTCTGGCAGTTGTCCCCCACCCCACCCCAAAAAAAGAAAGAACAAAAAGAGAGAGAGAGAAAGATTCCCATAATCTGTTGATGAACACAGTTCAAATTACCCAGGTCAAATTAGCTAATTGGTAATTTCTCATTGAGGCAGAACCTGGGTGGTAGTACAAACAAAACAGTCTGGGGAGGGGGGGTGCGAATCTGAAGTGATTTCCCAGCTGCCATTGCACCCAACCCTCCTCTTTGGCTTCTTGCTAAAACAGGACAGATGTGCATTTGTCCTCCCCCCCCAAAAAAAACCCATTCTGGCTGAAAAGGGGATGCACATATTGGTGCCCAACCTGCCTGTCCTCTTTTGGAGACAATGTAGATACCTCCTACATTGCCGTAGTGATGGCCTTTTTGCTTAGGCAGATGTTTGGTTCTGCAAATCATCGATCTATTTCTGTCATTATTAATCTACCTTTATTTGTACTGTTCTGCAGTATTGTCTGCCTCCCAATGCATTGTCCCCTCCACTCCACTCTGTAGCGGCCTTGCCTCCCCCAGTTTACTTTGCCATTCACATATTGCCCTGTTTCCCCAACCCAGACAGCTATATTTCCAGAATACTGATCCTATATGTGGATTATGAACATATGTGTATATTAGCATCAAAAATGTGACAGAGAACTATTATGGCATTGAGAGTTTACTGGAGGCCCTCAAAGACAACTAGAATGGCCATATAGTCTTTATCTGGACCCAGTTCAAAGTGCTGTTATTACCTATGAAGCCCTATATGGCTTTGCAGACCTTCATGCTGAACTTGTAGAGGCCCTCAAAGACAACTAGAATGGCCATCTGGTCTTTATCCAGACCCAGTTCAAAGTGCTGTTATGACCTATAAAGCCCTATATGGCTTGGGCCCAGGCTATTTGAAGGGCTGCATCACCCCACATGAGGCTTATCAGCTTTTAAGATATTCTGGGGAGGGGGAGATCATGTGAGTGACCTTTGGGAGGGAAGAAGTGGTGATGGTGCTTATAAACATGTCTACCTCTTTAGCCCCCCATGGTTTCTGGCATAATGCCTGAATAAGGCATATGACTACATTATTAGAGGGCCTTCTCGGTGGCTGCTCCCAGGGTCTGGAATGCATTTCCCCGAGAAGCCAGGTTGGGCCCCCTCTGTCTTGTCTTCCCTTCCACTTCAGGCAGGCATTTTTACAATCAGTTGTCTCAGGAATGCTGGCTTTTAAGTTATTGATTTTAAAATGTTTTACAATTCTTTTTAGCCTTGGTTTTTAATCTTAATATAGGTTCTATGGTTTTTAATTTGATATTCACCTGTATATAGTATTTTAAAACTATGTTGGTTCTGTAGTTTTATCTATTGTGAGCCACCTTGAGTCCCCTATGGGGAGAAATGAATGAATGAATGAATGAATGAATGAATGAATGAATGAATGAATGAATGAATGAATAAGTATTACTTTAGAAATGGCAGTCTTCCACCTACAGGCATTCTCTGTCAGAAGCCCTGTTTAGTCCAAATATGGTTTAAACCATCATAAGAAAGGAGTGCCAGGCACTTTGAACTTACCTATCAACCATTGCTCCCTGAATAGCAGACAATCCAAGGGTCACAGTCTCCCCTACTAGACAGATATGGGTTGTATTCCTGTTTAAATTATAATAATTCTAATGGCATGTCCTTTTATCTTGATGCGAGAGTGTATTCAAGCACAGGCAAATGCTCCCTCCTTTTTGTCCCTTGTTTGCGTGGTGTGTTTATTGCTCGCCCCCGGAAGCAACACATTGAAATGAGTGGTGAGCCCTATTCCAAAACCATGCAAAGAGCTTAATAGGGAATGCACTTCCCTCCCCCTAGCTGGAATTTACTCTAAAGTCTCAGGACAAAGGTCTGCAGAGGAGCAAGGAAGAGTGTCCAGCGAAGCATGCTTAAAGGGCTTCTATCGTTGTGAGTGTCTTATCAGGATTACTGATCACAGATATGGAAATACATTCAGCTGAATGTGCCAACAGGCTGCTTTGCAGACCTTCATGCTGAACTTGTGAAAATGTGAGTGACCTTTGGGAGGGAAGAAGTGGTGATGGTGCTTATAAACATGTCTACCTCTTTAGCCCCCCATGGTTTCTGGCATAATGCCTGAATAAGGCATATGACTACATTATTGTTCAATGCAATAACCAAGTTGCATCTCAGTCTCTTGAAGTTCTATCCAATCAACCTTCCTGTAAACCATTGCCTTCAGATGAGGGACTCTAACCCCCAGGGCGACAGACTGAAGAAGTAATGCTTTTGTAATAGATTGCTGAATCATATATTGTATATTATAGTCAACTATGGACGCATGCTTGGAGCTACAGGTCTGTGCCCCTTTAGAGGCAAGATGAAGGCACACCCTAGATTGGACAACTCCTATTAACCTTCCATAAATCTGTGATTCTGTTTCCTTGAACTATAGCTGGCATCTTATTGGGGATTTATACTCATGTAACTAACATTGGCCAAGTAGGTGAGCTATTTGGCCAGGTGTCATTACACAACTGGCGGTGTAAATGGTTACCCAATCAGTAGCACAATTATCTGCACAACTGACACTTCACTGGATAGCATAACTGCGTGTGCAAGACTAGTTATGCAGGAAGAAATCCCCAGCAGGATTCTGGCTTCTATGTTTATCTTTTCATTCAAAACGGCATGTTCCTCTGGCGCACAGGAAATTATGGGGAAGGCTATTTTGCACACACATCTGAATGATAGATCTGGAAAGTTTTCCAGTTGATTTCAATCTTAACTGAGAGTATCCAGCACTTTGAAAAGCCAAGCCTGATAATGACTAGCACTAGATGTGTATACCTGCGACAGATAGCAACTAATTGCTCATGGATAATGATGTAATAGGTTCCCCATCCAACATTAATATGTAGCTAAATATATCACAACCTGGTAATGTGGTATGACTAGGATCTATATCAAATGATTATGTCAATGGACCATTAAGCAAATAGTATATTAAAGCCAGAGTACAGCATAAGCCTGGAATAGAAGTGTACATTGAGAATCTGAGTGAGACACTAAAAAACACAGGAATTAACATGCAGATGGAGAGATAGCCATCTAATTGTTTTGTAAGTTTTACAGAGAATTTAGTTGCTGTTTTTATCATATCCCATCCATATCTTAGAGAGCAGTTGGGCTGGGGGGTGGGAAGAGGGTCAGAACAGAGCGGAGTGCATAGCATTCCTTAATTATGATATCTAATAAGTCTGATATCACCCATTACAGATGCAAAAGAAACCAAATGAGATGAAATTAGAAGTTAAATAGATATATCAATGGAACATTGTCCAGGGTCTCAAAAGAGCCTGTTTGCACTGGAAAGAACCGGATGATATCCTTTCGGAATTGCACAGAATGGAAATTAGGCAAGAAATGTTGGTCTTCCACCCACCACCAAAAATTACAAACGCTCTATGGTGTGGGTGTTAAGATAATACAGGGATGGGCAACTTGGGATTCTCTAGATGTTGTTGAGCTGCAACGCTCATCAATCCGCGGTAGCATCAACAACTATAAGAACTGGCAAGACCTGCAGTCTAACAATATATGGAGAAACGTATGTTGTCCACTGATGAGACAGAACATTGATAAATAGCCAGCAGTTTGATAGTTGCAGCCAGACGTCTCTTAGACAAGAGCCAGAAATGAAGTCCCTTTCAGGACACAATTTATACGTCTGTTTCTGGCCTTCAAAATCCTAAGCAGTTTGAAAACCTGGATACCTGACAAACTGCTCCTTGAATGTGGCCAGAGTCAGCTACACTGGGCCATCTCCAAGTTATCCCCCCCCCCCTTGGTGTCATGAGCCAAATTTGGGATGTGGGGACGCCGTCTTTGCTCAGGTGGCGAAACACCTAGGGCCTGTTCTGTGGAAGGTCACTAGGCCAATTGCCCATTTTTGCTCCTTGGCATAACTAGCCATGTTGGCATTTGGGACAGGCAGCACCATCTTGAATTCATTCCATCTAGATGCATGGGCGTAAGCCCCCCATGAAAAAGGAGGAGGAGGAGGAGGAAAAAGCCCTCTTCACACGAACACACACATGCTTTTTTTGAAAGCATAAAAGCAAGTGAACAGTAGTCTATTGCCTTTTGTTTTCTTAACCCTTATCAGTAGATTCACCCCTTGATTTTGATGCCCTCTAAATTCCAGTATCGTAGGGCAAAGCCCTGTTTACCCCCCTGCCCTCCAGATCCGGATTGCTCTCCTCATGGAGTCTCGCTGAGACCTGACTCTCTGGTTTACTTATCAGCGCCAGGCGAAGAGGTTTCCCTTTGTCTTGGTCATTTAATGCAGTGGTTCTTAACCTTTGTTACTTGGATGTTTTTGAACTGCCACTCCCAGAAACCCCAGCCAGCAAGTTGGTGGTGAAGGCTTCTGGGAGTTGCAGTCCAAAACTCCTAAGTAACCCAAGGTTAAGAACCAGTGATTTAATGCACCGGTTCTTAACCTTGGGTTACTCAGGAGTTTTGGACTGCAACTCCCAGAAGCCTTCACCACCAGCTGTCCTGACTGGGGTTTCTGGGAGTTGCAGTTCAAAAGCATCTGAGTAACAAAGGTTAAGAACCACTGATCTAATGTGAATTCTGACATCTGTTTTTATGCAAACGTTTTGTTTGTTATTAAGGAGATGGTGCTCCTGCAGCTGTTGGTGGGGGAAAAATTAATGTTGCTATATCTGCTTTTGAATTATATGTCATTCTGAAACTCTCCAGACTGAGGATGCTTTATAAATATATGCTTCTAAAAAGAAACCAAATTCAGACAAATCTCTTTTGGCTGAAATGGAGGAGGCAGTTTGCAGACTGAATTGGGTTAGATTGCGTCTGGTGTAAAGGCATGTCAGATTGCTGCAATAATTATGCCTGCAAAGCACCTTCACAAATCTGTTTTAGGTCTATAGCTCTGCAGACTGGGGTGTATAGTATCATCAACCCATGCAGATTCCCTGGCCCTATACCTCCCTGAAGTTTCTGTTTTGTTTTGATCAACATCCAGTCTCAAGCCAAAAACAAAAGACAAATTAAGAAAATAAAATAAAGAAGACAAATACATTGTGGACCCTTAAAAACTAACCACTATGGTTTGTGTTTTTGACTTTGGCAATTTGGTATCTGTTTGTATATTCTGGACTTCTGATATTGGATTGGCTTGTTGGACTTTTGCCTTCTGAAACCCCTAGTAATGTGACATTAGTCTTAAAGCTGTCACAATGTATTTGTTGTCTTTTTAAAAATTTTCCTTTTGTTTTTGGCCTGATTTGCTAGCACAGACTAACGGCTAACTCTTCGAAGACTACAACTACCCAGTCTCAAGAAGAGCTCTGGGGAGATCAAAATCTTGATCACCAGTTTGGAACATCCCCATTTATGACCCTATTTCTGTTACAAGTCATTCATTAAAAAAAAAAATTAAGAATGAACTTTAAAAAAGAGAGGGTGCAGTGCTGGCCATCCAGGCATGCAGTTTCTTCAAAAGTCGGCACCTGGGCAATCAGACTTTTAAATGAAGCCCATGTTTATCTCCTAGGATGAATCAAAAAATAAAATCGATATGATTGGCAACATGCAAAATGAGACTATCTTATCATAGGATAAACAGATGCTTTTCTACTCTCAAAGGAGTTCCATGTCTAAGGAAACAACACTGGAGGGTCAGTTTTGTCCTGAGAGGCAACTGCATGGGTTTAGGACAACAGTGGCAAGAAGGATGTGGATATATGCAAGGACAGAAACTCTCAGGGAGTAATTGCTGAATAGCTCAGTGGTTTAGGTCTCTGGCTGCGGAGCCAGAGGTTGGGAGTTTGATCCCCCACTGGGTCTCCTTGATCAGGGCTGGACTCCGTGATCTCTTCCAGCCCTGCCGTTCCAAGAGGAGAAGGATAATTTTGCCCAAGACACTCAGAAATTGGACCTGGCATTGAAAAATAGTTCCGCGTACGATTCAAATGGAGATGGAAAGGAAGTTGAATCTTACCAAATACATTGTAGGCTGTTGCTAAATTGCCATGGGGGACAAAACCAGCCCAGGGGGCTGCTCCCCTGTGAGTCAGATTTTTGGCCTGTCCAACTCATAGGTGAGCAGCCTTATCAAGGCCAAGGGCCATTTTCAGATTTGCCAGCAGCCCAAAGGTTGTACTTGAGGAGGGGCTAAAAGCCATGGCCAAATAAGTTAATTGCCATATTTAATGTTTTGTTGTTTACACAACTTCTTCAAATGTAGTTCTTACTGTAAAGACTGCTTCACAGGGTTTTTGTGGGCTGAGAAATGAGTTTAGCTAAGAAATGGGGGAAGGCTTAACACCTTAGACATTTTTGTGGCCCTGATGCTTTTTAATGTTTGGGCATGTGGCCCTCGGGAGGTGCTCGAAACACAACAAAGGTGTCCTTTATGCTTCCTTCAAGGCACAAGGTGACTTTTTGAACAGCCTTCCCTCCCCCCCCCAAAAATGTTGAAATTTTGGTCTCTGTGTGTAGAGAGGTTTGGGGGTACTGGGTGGCTGCAAAAATGATTGTGGGGACTTCACATGGTGTACCATGTGCAGGCCAGCCATCCCCAACGAGACTCTGTCATGCCCAACAGTGAAGAGCTCCAGGATTTCAGGCAGAAGGTTTCTCCTGAATCACTGATGGACTGCAACTGGGCATTTCCCTATGCCTGCGACCCAATTGTGTCTCTCACAGCGCCAGCATAATTTCATTGTTACCTGTTGAGCTTTTTCATCGGGAGTGAAGGCCCAGATTTCATGGCCAAATGTTCCTGCACTCTATTTATTTGATTAGCAGCATCTCCCTCTCACTTTCCGTACGCTCAAGGTGGCACCCATGGACCTCCCCCATTTTGTCTCCACAACATTCCCATGACATTGGCGGAGAGTGTGACCCTAAAGGTTAAGAACCACTGATCTAATGTGAATTCTGACATCTGTTTTTATGCAAACGTTTTGTTTGTTATTAAGGAGATGGTGCTCCTGCAGCTGTTGGTGGGGGAAAAATTAATGTTGCTATATCTGCTTTTGAATTATATGTCATTCTGAAACTCTCCAGACTGAGGATGCTTTATAAATATATGCTTCTAAAAAGAAACCAAATTCAGACAAATCTCTTTTGGCTGAAATGGAGGAGGCAGTTTGCAGACTGAATTGGGTTAGATTGCGTCTGGTGTAAAGGCATGTCAGATTGCTGCAATAATTATGCCTGCAAAGCACCTTCACAAATCTGTTTTAGGTCTATAGCTCTGCAGACTGGGGTGTATAGTATCATCAACCCATGCAGATTCCCTGGCCCTATACCTCCCTGAAGTTTCTGTTTTGTTTTGATCAACATCCAGTCTCAAGCCAAAAACAAAAGACAAATTAAGAAAATAAAATAAAGAAGACAAATACATTGTGGACCCTTAAAAACTAACCACTATGGTTTGTGTTTTTGACTTTGGCAATTTGGTATCTGTTTGTATATTCTGGACTTCTGATATTGGATTGGCTTGTTGGACTTTTGCCTTCTGAAACCCCTAGTAATGTGACATTAGTCTTAAAGCTGTCACAATGTATTTGTTGTCTTTTTAAAAATTTTCCTTTTGTTTTTCGCCTGATTTGCTAGCACAGACTAACGGCTAACTCTTCGAAGACTACAACTACCCAGTCTCAAGAAGAGCTCTGGGGAGATCAAAATCTTGATCACCAGTTTGGAACATCCCCATTTATGACCCTATTTCTGTTACAAGTCATTCATTAAAAAAAAAAATTAAGAATGAACTTTAAAAAAGAGAGGGTGCAGTGCTGGCCATCCAGGCATGCAGTTTCTTCAAAAGTCGGCACCTGGGCAATCAGACTTTTAAATGAAGCCCATGTTTATCTCCTAGGATGAATCAAAAAATAAAATCGATATGATTGGCAACATGCAAAATGAGACTATCTTATCATAGGATAAACAGATGCTTTTCTACTCTCAAAGGAGTTCCATGTCTAAGGAAACAACACTGGAGGGTCAGTTTTGTCCTGAGAGGCAACTGCATGGGTTTAGGACAACAGTGGCAAGAAGGATGTGGATATATGCAAGGACAGAAACTCTCAGGGAGTAATTGCTGAATAGCTCAGTGGTTTAGGTCTCTGGCTGCGGAGCCAGAGGTTGGGAGTTTGATCCCCCACTGGGTCTCCTTGATCAGGGCTGGACTCCGTGATCTCTTCCAGCCCTGCCGTTCCAAGAGGAGAAGGATAATTTTGCCCAAGACACTCAGAAATTGGACCTGGCATTGAAAAATAGTTCCGCGTACGATTCAAATGGAGATGGAAAGGAAGTTGAATCTTACCAAATACATTGTAGGCTGTTGCTAAATTGCCATGGGGGACAAAACCAGCCCAGGGGGCTGCTCCCCTGTGAGTCAGATTTTTGGCCTGTCCAACTCATAGGTGAGCAGCCTTATCAAGGCCAAGGGCCATTTTCAGATTTGCCAGCAGCCCAAAGGTTGTACTTGAGGAGGGGCTAAAAGCCATGGCCAAATAAGTTAATTGCCATATTTAATGTTTTGTTGTTTACACAACTTCTTCAAATGTAGTTCTTACTGTAAAGACTGCTTCACAGGGTTTTTGTGGGCTGAGAAATGAGTTTAGCTAAGAAATGGGGGAAGGCTTAACACCTTAGACATTTTTGTGGCCCTGATGCTTTTTAATGTTTGGGCATGTGGCCCTCGGGAGGTGCTCGAAACACGACAAAGGTGTCCTTTATGCTTCCTACAAGGCACAAGGTGACTTTTTGAACAGCCTTCTCTCCCCCCCCCAAAAAAAAAGGTTGAAATTTTGGTCTGTGTGTGTAGAGAGGTTTGGGGGTACTGGGTGGCTGCAAAAATGATTGTGGGGACTTCACATGGTGTACCATGTGCAGGCCAGCCATCCCCAACGAGACTCTATCATGCCCAACAGTGCAGAGCTCTAGGATTTCAGGCAGAAGGTTTCTCCTGAATCACTGATGGACTGCAACTGGGCATTTCCCTATGCCTGCGACCCAATTGTGTCTCTCACAGCGCCAGCATAATTTCATTGTTACCTGTTGAGCTTTTTCATCGGGAGTGAAGGCCCAGATTTCATGGCCAAATGTTCCTGCACTCTATTTATTTGATTAGCAGCATCTCCCTCTCACCTTCCGTACGCTCAGGGTGGCATCCATGGATCTCCCCCATTTTGTCTCCATAACATGAAAGGTTACCCAGAGAGTTTCAAAGCTTTTGAATGACTAGAATCTGGATTTCTCAACCAGCCCAACATGGTATTCACTAGATCATGGATATGCTATAAAGGCTAAGCTTCCCTTCCCTTGAATCTTTTTAATGCACCATTAGATGTCATGACTCTAATAGTAATTGTGATATTCATAATCATTAATACTAGGCTACCCTATTCTTGCTCCTGGTCATCACTGTAATGAGCATTAGAGGCAGTCGTAGTAGTGATGGCGTGTGTCATACCTGCATGTTTGATATCTATTACCCTTTAGAAGGAAGACACACGAATGAAGCGAAAACAGCAAGCCCAAATAGCTTGACCAACTCCACTAACAGCAAAAAAGGATCAACATCCAGTCTCAAGCCAAAAACAAAAGACAAATTAAGAAAATAAAATAAAGAAGACAAATACATTGTGGACCCTTAAAAACTAACCACTATGGTTTGTGTTTTTGACTTTGGCAATTTGGTATCTGTTTGTATATTCTGGACTTCTGATATTGGATTGGCTTGTTGGACTTTTGCCTTCTGAAACCCCTAGTAATGTGACATTAGTCTTAAAGCTGTCACAATGTATTTGTTGTCTTTTTAAAAATTTTCCTTTTGTTTTTGGCCTGATTTGCTAGCACAGACTAACGGCTAACTCTTCGAAGACTACAACTACCCAGTCTCAAGAAGAGCTCTGGGGAGATCAAAATCTTGATCACCAGTTTGGAACATCCCCATTTATGACCCTATTTCTGTTACAAGTCATTCATTAAAAAAAAAAATTAAGAATGAACTTTAAAAAAGAGAGGGTGCAGTGCTGGCCATCCAGGCATGCAGTTTCTTCAAAAGTCGGCACCTGGGCAATCAGACTTTTAAATGAAGCCCATGTTTATCTCCTAGGATGAATCAAAAAATAAAATCGATATGATTGGCAACATGCAAAATGAGACTATCTTATCATAGGATAAACAGATGCTTTTCTACTCTCAAAGGAGTTCCATGTCTAAGGAAACAACACTGGAGGGTCAGTTTTGTCCTGAGAGGCAACTGCATGGGTTTAGGACAACAGTGGCAAGAAGGATGTGGATATATGCAAGGACAGAAACTCTCAGGGAGTAATTGCTGAATAGCTCAGTGGTTTAGGTCTCTGGCTGCGGAGCCAGAGGTTGGGAGTTTGATCCCCCACTGGGTCTCCTTGATCAGGGCTGGACTCCGTGATCTCTTCCAGCCCTGCCGTTCCAAGAGGAGAAGGATAATTTTGCCCAAGACACTCAGAAATTGGACCTGGCATTGAAAAATAGTTCCGCGTACGATTCAAATGGAGATGGAAAGGAAGTTGAATCTTACCAAATACATTGTAGGCTGTTGCTAAATTGCCATGGGGGACAAAACCAGCCCAGGGGGCTGCTCCCCTGTGAGTCAGATTTTTGGCCTGTCCAACTCATAGGTGAGCAACCTTATCAAGGCCAAGGGCCATTTTCAGATTTGCCAGCAGCCCAAAGGTTGTACTTGAGGAGGGGCTAAAAGCCATGGCCAAATAAGTTAATTGCCATATTTAATGTTTTGTTGTTTACACAACTTCTTCAAATGTAGTTCTTACTGTAAAGACTGCTTCACAGGGTTTTTGTGGGCTGAGAAATGAGTTTAGCTAAGAAATGGGGGAAGGCTTAACACCTTAGACATTTTTGTGGCCCTGATGCTTTTTAATGTTTGGGCATGTGGCCCTCGGGAGGTGCTCGAAACACAACAAAGGTGTCCTTTATGCTTCCTTCAAGGCACAAGGTGACTTTTTGAACAGCCTTCCCTCCCCCCCCCAAAAATGTTGAAATTTTGGTCTCTGTGTGTAGAGAGGTTTGGGGGTACTGGGTGGCTGCAAAAATGATTGTGGGGACTTCACATGGTGTACCATGTGCAGGCCAGCCATCCCCAACGAGACTCTATCATGCCCAACAGTGAAGAGCTCTAGGATTTCAGGCAGAAGGTTTCTCCTGAATCACTGATGGACTGCAACTGAGCATTTCCCTATGCCTGCGATCCAATTGTGTCTCTCACAGTGCCAGCATAATTTCATTGTTACCTGTTGAGCTTTTTCATCGGGAGTGAAGGCCCAGATTTCATGGCCAAATGTTCCTGCACTCTATTTATTTGATTAGCAGCATCTCCCTCTCACTTTCCGTACGCTCAAGGTGGCACCCATGGACCTCCCCCATTTTGTCTCCACAACATTCCCATGACATTGGCGGAGAGTGTGACCCTTGAAAGGTTACCCAGAGAGTTTCAAAGCTTTTGAATGACTAGAATCTGGATTTCTCAACCAGCCCAACATGGTATTCACTAGATCATGGATATGCTATAAAGGCTAAGCTTCCCTTCCCTTGAATCTTTTTAATGCACCATTAGATGTCATGACTCTAATAGTAATTGTGATATTCATAATCATTAATACTAGGCTACCCTATTCTTGCTCCTGGTCATCACTGTAATGAGCATTAGAGGCAGTCGTAGTAGTGATGGCGTGTGTCATACCTGCATGTTTGATATCTATTACCCTTTAGAAGGAAGACACACGAATGAAGCGAAAACAGCAAGCCCAAAT
>NW_018151804.1:112665-129568 GCF_900067755.1 Pogona vitticeps | reverse complement strand
TGTGAACCAAAGTCTTTGCTCAACCAGCACACCCACAAAAGTCAATAACCAGTAGCAACAACAGTAGTACATTTTAAATTAGCAAGAGAAAGTTAAACATTAAAAAACACTTCACCATGGGCAGGCAGAAGAGTGTGAGCCTGCCCATGGTGTACGTGTGTGTTGGCTCCATTCACTTTGGGTTACTGGTACAGTTGCACTGAGGTTGTTGTTGTTTAGTCGTTAAGTTGTGTCTGACTCTTCGTGACCCCATGGACCAGAGCACGCCAGGCCCTCCTGTCTTCCACTGCCTCCCGGAGTTTGGTCAAATTCATGTTGGTTGCTTTGATGACACTGTCCAACCATCTCATCCTGCAGTGAGGTTAGAAAAAGGTAAAGGTTCCCCTTGACAGTTTTGTACAGTTGTGTCCGACTCTAGAGGGTGGTGCTAATCTCTGTTTCCAACCCATAGAGCTAGTGTTTGTCCACAGACAATCCTCCGTGGTCACGTGGCCAGCCTGGCTAGACATGGAACGCCGTTTACGTTCCCACTAGGGTGGTACCTATTTATCTACTCGCATTTTTGCATTTTGCATGCTTTCGAACCGCTAGGTTGGCGGAACCGGGACAAGCAACGGGGGCACACTCCGTCGCATGGATTCGATCTTACGACTGCAGGTCTTCTGACCTTGCAGCACAGAGGCTTCAGCGGTTTACCCACAGGGCCACCACGTCCCTGCACTGAGGTAGTTCCAGTTATATAATGCCCTTCGATGTCTACTGTGCCCCCCAGTATGGTTGAGTGAGAACTAGGCCCCAGGGAATCCAGGCTGTGGTCCATCACACCAACACATCGCAGTGTCAAAAGACGTTCCCAAATGGAAAGGAGGTTTCAGAATCACTTTCTCGTAGAGGAAAAGGTCCTATATATGGAATAAAATTACAGACCATTTAGCATGCCTAAAGCAGTTCCATGGAGCCCAGCCAGGTTGAAAAACATTCCCAGAACTAGTTGAGATAATAAAAATGACAGGCCAAAAGAAAAAGCAATACATTAAAGGAACAAATAATAAAATTGGGAGGAGGGGACAGAAAACAGCTTAAACTGTATTCAAACAATAGGAATATAAATGTTTTTCAGTCATTCAAGAGTTTGTATGTACAGGTAACACATATAATGTAGGAGACATACTTTGAATCTTTAAAGATATCATCTCAGAAGACTGCAAACTTTCCCTGTTCTTGATGATAAGATATTTATAAATCTGGAACATTTGGGACAAACCATCTGGCTTGGCGTCAGTCAGCCCTACCTCAGTGTTTCGATTGGATGTAACTGAAACATATGTACACACAGAGAGAGAAACACACATAAGTGTGATATCAAGTGATGAGCAGCATCTGGCTGTGATAAAGATTTATCCACTGTAAAATAATACTAAGCCAATGAGAGGCAGATAAAGATTTGTTTTAAGCAGAATCATTCAAGAATTCAAGGTTGAGTAATACTTTCCCTGGATCACTAAACTGTCACAAACGTGGCGAGCTATTCAGTTTCCGCAGAATTCTATTTCAGGCTTAAGTGGTAGGAATTTGGGCAAATTGGGGGAGAAGCTAAACAGCCAAATATTGAGAGTGCCATTAGTGATGTTCGGGGGGGGAGCGTTCATGTTGCTTTCATTTCAGCATATTTGAAGGGGGCTCCTCTTTTGCTTTCAGGTTCATTTGGCTACAGGCCTATGACAGAAGCTTGGCCAATTGGCATGGTAATCGCAAGGTGATTGGTGGGTGCGGGGGGGCCAACTAACATTGAGATAAAAGGGAGTCATGTGGTCAGTACAAAATACAAATGAACGAGTAGGTGGTACCACTAAAAGATCATCATACAATCTGCAAGCTTTTGTGGATCAGGACCATCCACTAACAGAGGATAAAACCTGCGATTGGCCTTCTTGGCAGCTTCCTTCCCATGTCAAGCAGCAGGAGCAACTTTCAGGAGAGCGGTGGCAGACGAAGAGAGGGTTATGGATTGGACGTTCAGAAGACTTCTGAACGACGGGGGTGGGAGGAACCAGTTGGTGAAAGTTGTGGGCTTTTTGGTCAAATGAAGAATCATATAAATTCACTCTAGTGCAGAAGTTGAGGACTCTGGGACCTGGGGGTGAAATAAAGCCCTCTGGTTTCCCCCAGTGGCCTTGAATTCTATTTCAGGCTTAAGTGGTAGGAATTTGGGCAAATTGGGGGAGAAGCTAAACAGCCAAATATTGAGAGTGCCATTAGTGATGTTCGGGGGGGGAGCGTTCATGTTGCTTTCATTTCAGCATATTTGAAGGGGGCTCCTCTTTTGCTTTCAGGTTCATTTGGCTACAGGCCTATGACAGAAGCTTGGCCAATCGGCATGGTAATTGCAAGGTGATTGGTGGGTGCGTGGGGCCAACTAGCATTGAAATAAAAGGGAGTCATGTGGTCAGTACAAAATACAAATGGACGAGTAGGTGGTACCACTAAAAAAATCATCATACAATCTGCAAGCTTTTGTGGATCAGGACCATCCACTAAGTCCAAATAATAGAATCTTTTGGTTCTTTTGCTTTGATTTTCCCATTCTAGTTTATGGCCTTAGAGCCAATTAGGCCGTACAGAACCCCCAAAACTAACTCAGAAAGTGAAAGGACAAAACAATAGACAATTATGGGCTCCGAAAGTTAGCAGCAACAGTATGTGAGGAAGAAAAATCAATCATCCCCAGTGAGTGTATGCATTAAAAGTTCACACTTATCATAACATCCTCATCCTCATCAATTCTTCAGGAAGAAAGAATAGAGATGAGAAACAGCAATCACTGACAATCGAAATAAAACAAACACGCGCTCACTAGGGGTGCTATAATTGCGCCTCCTAAATGGGGAGACTTTGGAGACAGGTCTCAATTGATGGCTTGGCTTCGGTCAAGCAGGCAGTAGTCTGCCAGGTGAAGGGCAGACAGGCAGGCAGGCATTCCAGGCCACGATAAAAGAAATTGGGGGGGGGGGGGANNNNAAAATAAAATAAAAGGTAAAACACATAACAAATCGGTACATTTCGTTGACCACTTCCAGAATCCCAAACCATTCATATTTCAAAGGCGCTCTCTATCATAAAGCCACGAAGATTCCAAAAAAGAAAAGAAAAGGACCTCTTTCATGTTTTTACGCATTCGGGATAACCTGAAAGTCTCGTCCCTTCAGGCCGTTTTCTCTCTGGGCAGACTGACATGTAAGGTGGAGACCGGAGAAAGGTGGAGAAGGAAAGTATTGAGTAGGAATCGGTAATGTTGGATGGCTTGAAAGTCAGTTTTCTGCCCCTAAATCATGTTTGGTCAGAACACATACACCCCCAAGAAAGAGGTAGGAACAGAACTGGCTAGATGTTCATTTCTAGTTTTTTGGGGGGGAGTATTTGGGGTTTTTAAAACAGTGCAAGAGAGGCCCCTATGACCTATTAAAAAATTAATTGTTATTTCTGAAAGCCCCTAGGACCTGCAATTCATCATCATCATTTTGAAAAATGGGGTGGGGCGGGGGGGTTAAGAGGACCAGGGATGGCAAAAAAAGTCACCTTGTGAGGCTGCCTGTGACACAGGGATGGCACTTTGCCCAACCTTGTGTTAAGATGCCGTTCACTTTTTCCTCTCTCTTTGTAGACAAAAGCCCATTTATAGCATATAGAGGTCTGGGACGTGGTGGCGCTGTGGGTTAAACCGCAGAAGCCTCTGTGCTGCAAGGTTGGAAGGCCAGCAGTTGTAAGATTGAATCCACACGATGGAGTGAGCTCCCGTCGCTTTGTCCCAGCTCCTGCCAACCTAGCTGTTCGAAAGCATGTAAATGTGAGTAGATAAATAGGGACCACCTCGGTGGGAAGGTAAAACGGTGTTCCGTGTCTAAGTCGTGCTGGCCACGTGACGACGGAAACTGTCTACGGACAAACGCTAGCTCTGCGGCTTGGAAACGGGGATGACCATCGCCCTCTAGAGTTGGACGAATATTTCATAGGGATTACACATCCACTCTGCCAATAAACTGTGACTTCACTCAAAGTTTGTGCATGAAAGAGATGCTCAGGCAACCAAAAAAACAAAACAAAAACAGCAGGATGGGTTTGAAACAAGATGCAACAAAGTCAATGAACAAGTCTTGCCATTCCTGTCTTCCAGGTTTTTTTTTTTTTCTGGTGCAATCAAACAGAAGCAATGTAGTAATTGCCTCAATAGATCCATAGAACAAACACATCACACCCACTTTAAAGAACCTGCCCTTTCATCCTACCCATCCCCCTTGACATTTAGTCCAGTCGTGTCCGACTCTAGGGCGTGGTGCTCATCCCCGTCTCCAAGCCGTAGAGCCAGCGTTTGTCCAAAGACAGTTTCCGTGGTCACGTGGCCAGCGTGACTAGACACAGAACGCCATGGCCTTCGCACCAAAGCGGTGCCTATTTATCTACTCGCATTTTTACATGCCTTCGAACTGCTAGGTTGGCAGGAGCTGGGACAAGCAACGGGAGCTCCCTCCGTCGCATGGTTTCGATCTTACGACTGCTGGTCTTCCGACCTTGCAGCACAGAGGCTTCGGCGGTTTAACCCAGAGTGCCACCATGTCCCAATGCTACCCACCCCCAGCAATGCACAAATGGAAATAAATGGTATTATCTGTCAAGGTGAATTAGGGCCTGCATTTCTGTTCTGCAGGACCCGAGGATTGCAATTGTCCAGCTCTTTCTCTCTCCAGAGTGGGGACAAAAGTTGCCAGTTGCTCTCTTTTTTTTGGATGACAACACTCCCTGCAAGCATGGCTGCTGAGTTGTATTTGTAAAAAGTAACTCTTCCAAACTTTCCTCTACACAAAACATTTCCAAGCTGCCCTTCAGCTTCTCCTTCAGGATGTCATGCCGACTGGATTATAGAAGTTAGTTCAGGGTGGTTAGATTTGCATATAATGGCCAGCCAGAGTCAGGCAATGCCTGGGATTTCCATTCATGGGCTCCATGTTTGTCCTTGCCACTTATTCACACTCATTTAACGTCTCCCACTGGCAGGAGCTGCTAAATTAACCAAGAATTGGAGGTTAGCATGTTGTTTGAATGCAGGTCTTATTGTATCATTGCATTCCTTACAAGCCAGAAATGCAAACCAAGGTTTGTTCTTGGTTTGCAATTCCAGGTTTACCTGGGAGCAACAAGCAAAGAACCCTAAGGTTTCAATTTCTCATCAGTGGAACAAATGGATGTGGACACTAATGATCAGTTCACAATTTTCCATAATTTTGACTTAGGTTTTGTGGAAATATAACCACTGACACATTTGTTCTTCCTCCTGTGAGGCAGCACTTTTGAGCAGCTTGGCCACCCCAAGGAAAGTGTGTTTTCTGGAATTGGTAAGCTGAAACCGCAGGTCAAGGTTGCTTTCATAAAACCACTTTATTGTGTTTATATTGAACAGAAAAGTCACATCTTGGTGATATTTCCTACTGGGGGGAAAACAACAACAACAAGGTTGTCTGTAAAATACCACTGAGAGCTGGTTCATAGATTAGCCTCTTAAGGAGTCATTTTGTATACTGAAGCCTCTCTTTACCTGTAGTGCCCTGGGGTTACAACAGCCAATAAAGGCATCCAAAACTGGGAGGCAGCCATTTTGCCTTACATTCTCAACAAGATGAAAGCTTGCATTATGGCAACAGGTCAATTTAAGTTGTTATGGGATGGAATGTTCTCTTTGCTAAGTTATGTGGACTGGACCATCAACTGAGGAAGAGGCTCCTGTGCCTTTCTAATAAAGTATGAGAACTAGTGTGGTGAAGCAAGGCTTGGAAGATCCAGGTTGAAGTCCCTAGTGAGCCATGAAAATCCCTTTTTGTTGTTCAGTCGTTAAGTTGTGTCTGATTCTTCGTGACCCCATGGACCAGAGCACACCAAGCCCTCCTGCCTTCCACTGCCTCCCAGAGTTTGGTCAAATTCATTCTGGTAGCTTCGATGACACTGTCCAACCATCTCATCCTCTGTCGTCCCCTTCTCCTCTTGCCTCCACACTTTCCTAACATCAGGGTCTTTTCCAGGGAGTCTTCTCTTCTCATGAGATGGCCAAAGTATTGTAGGCTTAGCTTCAGGATCTGTCCTTTCAGTGATGAAAATCCCTGGGTGACCCTAAGTCAGCCAATCTCTCTTTTTTTAACCTGAACCACCTCCAAGGGTGGTTGCAATGAGAATAAAGTGAAGAGAGGAGCTATGTATGCAATTTTGAACCCACTAGAGAAAATTCACAGTGTTTATGTAACAGACAAATGAATTAAATGTAGGAATAACACAAATCTAACTGAAGGGGGAAGGAATGAAGTTACAGAAGTTCAGACTTCAGTAAGAAGTATATTGAAGTGCTTCAGCATGATAAGGAACAGCCAATAATTTTCCCTGTTAGGAACGCAAGAATAAATAAAGGTGCCTGACGATGATTGACAGCTTCTTAGAAAAACAGAGTGGATAAAAACCCGGTGATGTTAACAATAGAATACCTAAGAATGCTTAGGATAGGGATTTGCAATACAATAGCTCACAAATAACTTGGAAGAATGGGATCTAGTAAAACTGAGAAGGCAAGACTTTGCTTTTGATAGTTCATAAAGAAAGCCCCCGTTTTGCAAATCCAAGAGAAGGGGAGGAGAAAAGAAAATTCTTTAAGGTTCAGTTTACTACAGTCTTTTGTGCCATTTATGGACCATTTCTGCATGTAATACAGGAAATTAGGGCCATAAAAATGACATATGCCCCAAATTAGTCTGTTTTCATACTCACCAACTCCCCAAGCAGCTGTATTTAACTTTGACCCAAACATTCACCTCGGGGCGATTTGCTCGGAGGAGCTGGATTCAGATGGAAAAGTATTCACAGTTCTAGGGAGACTATTTTACCCAAGCACCCAAACAATATTTCTTTCCTTCCAAAAATATAGATCCCCCTCCAGTGCTGTTCAATGACCCCTGCAGACATCAGCCATGAGAAGAGCGTCAAATACCCTCCACGTCATTTCTAATTACAAGACAGGACCATTTGGCTCGTGCTAAAGGCATCTGGTGAAAACTTAAGTTGTATAACAGCTGTTTCTTTTGTTCCTTCAAGCATGCATGTGTATGTATGTATGTGTACCTGTGCAAGAGTCAGGGTTTCAGCTGACAGACAGATACACGAACATGCACGCACCCTTGATAAACTGCACACCATCCCATTCCATCCCAGTGTCTTGCAGATACATTGGCCAGGAAATATGTATA
The DNA here is from genome assembly GCF_900067755.1 of Pogona vitticeps. Lineage (NCBI taxonomy): Eukaryota > Metazoa > Chordata > Lepidosauria > Squamata > Agamidae > Pogona > Pogona vitticeps. The sequence continues at coordinate 122,291 of NW_018151804.1, read as the reverse complement.
TTATCTGGGGATGGTGGAACCTGTCACCAAGTCTCTCTCTCTCTCTCTCTCTCTCTCTCTCTCTCTGTGTGTGTGTGTGTGTGTGTGTTAGCAGCCCCAATAGGAAGCAACCAGAAATGAGACTGTGCCCCACAGAAAGGGGACTGGACCACGGGTCCCTGGTGCAATCCCATATTTAACAGAGGATAAAACCTGCTATTGGCCTTCTTGGCAGCTTCCTTCCCATGTCAAGCAGCAGGAGCAACTTTCAGGAGAGCGGTGGCAGAGGAAGAGAGGGTTATGGATTGGACGTTCAGAAGAATTCTGAACGACGGGGGTGGGAGGAACCAGTTGGTGAAAGTTGTGGGCTTTTTGGTCAAATGAAGAATCATATAAATTCACTCTAGTGCAGAAGTTGAGGACTCTGGGACCTGGGGGTGAAATAAAGCCCTCTGGTTTCCCCCAGTGGCCTTGCCTGTCTTCCCTATGATGCCATTATTTGGTGGTTTCTCAGATTTTGTATAAGGGGCTTCCCGTTCTAAAAGCTGTAATGCCTCTCCTAAGACTTAGTAAATGGAAGCAGGAGCATGAAGCTAGAATATGTAACTGTTTTTGGTCCCACCCTTTTGTCGTGTCCACCACTGGAATGCACCCTCTCACTAAATACTTATCTGAAATTGAATTAGTTTCTGAGGCTGAAAGGAGACTTTTGGTCTAATATTATGGAGTCTCGGATCTTTACCTTTGTACAAGAGAGTGGTCCATGTAGCACCAGCCCAAATGCTCCAGTGCCTTATGGCACAATATTTACCATACTCTACAGAATCCAGTCTCTCTTGTTGTTTTCATCTAAGGAATAAAACCAAGAAAGCTAAGTAGGATCTATGAACAGCTTTGGACTTCATTCTCTGCTATGTTCTATAGAGGTTAATGCTTAACCCCATAGCCCTGTAGACTCGGACAGCTGAATGAACAGAACTAGATTCTCCTAAACCAAAGCAAGCAAAACCTGTTTGCCAATCAATTTACGGAAGCCAGCAGAGATCAAACTGTTTGATCTCCAGTCGAGAAGTCCCGGGTATAATAGCACATACTGAGAGCTATGGCTAATTCCAGACCAAATGGGGGGGAAAGGATAAGAGGAAATTTATGTATAAGCTCTTGAAGTAATGAGACAAAAGTAATGTTGATTGGCCTCATTTATGGCGGTTCAAAAACTGGTTATCGTTGCTGAAAGAATGAGGGATCAACTGACAGTCATTTATATCATCAGAAAATTGGAGCTACCTCAGAAAGGTGAACTCTAGCAATAGACACAAATGCTTCAGATGGCCAGTTTTTGCATACCTGAAGACTCTAATCCAGGGGAAGGACTAGTGGTCAGGCCCAACCATGAAGCTGGCATCATCTAGGAGTTACAGTAGGACTTCGGTGGTATGGAATACTTGAATGAGATGCAACCTATGATAGCAGGGACTCATGGGACTGATGATTGTTGTAGGTTTTTCAGGCTGTTCTAACTCCTGTCCTCTGAAGATGCCGGCCATAGAGACTGGTGAAACGTTAGGAAGAAAAACCTCCAGAACACAACCAAGCAGCCCGAAAAACCTACAACAACCGTCGGATCCCGGCTGTGAAAGCCTTCGAGAATACAATAAATAGACTTTTTGAACACAACAACAGAAGTGTCCTTGTTGATCCATAAGAACAAGACAAAATCCACAGCGAAACCTCGGTTTAGGAAACAAGCACAATCCAGCTGTAAGCAAGCTTTTGAGTTCTCCAGAACTATGTCACCTTCCATGACAACAAAAATAATAATAACTAAAATGCAGGCACGGAGGAAGTTCAAAATATTGACTAGGTGGTTTGAGTGGCAAGCTCTGTAATTAGACCCAATCTCATGATGGAAAGCACAGGCTTGATCAGTCGTTTGCAAGAGGGACGGGGGGAGAGACAAAAAAGTGGGCCCCCATCTCTGGAAATACAACTAGTTGCAGCTCAGAGATTTGCTTCATAATACTGATGAAACAGACAAGTTTCTGAAGCCGTATACAGCAGAAATAATGCTGCCCTTGCATAAACAAAGCTGGAAGAATAGTTATATCAAGCTAATCCAGGCACTAAATTTTTTTCTGCCACCAGAAATTCAGACATATTTCCACTGCAGTCTTAAAAGTATAGAGTTTTGTAAGTGTGCTTCTATGGGCTAAAGAGTGTTTATGCACACATTTAGAATGGGAAGGTGTCTATTTTGTTCATCTGTCAATTGAAAGCACATTATTAGATGCGTTTCCCCTTTTCTTTTGCACAATATATTGCAAGGTTGACGATACATGAATGTTGGATTACAAAGTGAGTACCGTGTATGGCTCTGAGAGAGGTAAATAGGGACAAACTGCTGCTGTTTGTTTAAAGTTGATGAACTGAATTCACCCATCCCAAATTCAAACACAAGCAACCACATACTGTCCCTTTAAGTACTGCATGGCTTCTAAAGTTGCTCCTACTCTGCTTCTTTTGGAGTGGTAGAAACCTGCTGCCGACCTGCGTTTAACAGCCTCCCAAGGAGCTATTACTAACTTTTCAAGTGCATCTGTTACATTCCAGTACCTATGGGACATATAAATTAATTGCCAAGTTTCAGCAGAGGATGCATCTGTGGAAGAAGATACATTCAGAGCTTTAGAATGTATCTCAGTTCAGTCCAGAATTCAGTCCATCCTGTTTGATTTATGTCCTGGCTTCCCATAGTTTTGCCAATTCTTAAAGTCTATTGAAAAACTGACGTGGCTGTAACTGTTTTTGTTGCAAAATTAAACGAAATGTGGAGGTATCAGAGACGTTGAAGAGGAAAGTAAGGCTGCAAATTTTCATGCAGCTTATCTTCCAGAAATTGCATACTAGGTGCCTTTAAAGTTTGCTTGTTGGAAAAAACCAAAACCCAACAATAATAGGCAGAAACAATTTCTGCCTCATCTAATACAGTTTGTTCTTTGGATCTGAACTAGTGTGTAAATATACTTGCTGTGTTCTAGACCAAAACTGGTTCATTCTGCTTAGATCCAGACCTCATACAAGTTGATTCTGGAGCAGATTATAAAATAAGGAGTGAATTATAAAGCAATCACTCTTGAAACACCTTTAAAAAGTCCAATTCGGGTTCACAAGAAGTTCAGAGTGGACCTGAAAACAAAACAAAAGGACACAAATAAGAAGTGGAAGGAAGGCCAGGCCAAAAAAGGAAGAGTACAGACAGGTAGCAAAGAATTGCAGGGATGGCATTAGGAAGGAAAAAGCTGAGAATGAGCTGAGGTTAGCAAGAGATGCTAAAAGCAACAAAAAAAAAACATTCTTCAGGTACATGTGTAGCAAAAGACAGAGAAAAGAAATAGTGGCTCAGCTACTCAGTGGGGATGACAAAATGATAACAGGTAACAAAGAAAATGCAGAAGTGTTCAATTCCTAGTTTAGCCCGGTCTTTAATAAATGAAAAGTTCTACACCTACTGTAGGAAAAAGAAACCAAATGCAGAGTTGTAACACGTGGGTTACCTGGCTCAGTTATACCACACGAGAGAAGGATTTTGTAGATCACAAGCTGAATCCAAGAGTATGACGTGGCTGCAAAAAAAGGCAAATGCACATTAACAGAAGTATAGTCTCCAAATTCTGTAAAGTACCGATTCCCCTCTATTCGGCACTGGTTAGGTGATGTCTTGAGCACTCTGGACACTGCACTTTAAGAAGGATGCAGACAGGCTGGAATAGGTGCAAAGGAGGACATTAAGGGAACAGGGAACCAAGCTCTTTGATGAAAGAACTGAAGGAAGTGTTTAGCCTTGAAAAATAAAGACTGAGGGGAGATATGATAACACTCTTCAAGTACAGGTACTTGAAAAGTTGTCATACAGAAGAAGGCATGATCTGCTCTCAAACATTTCCAGAATGCAGGACACATAATAATAGGGCCAATTTAGAGGAAGCCATATTTTGGTTGAATATCAGGAAAAACTTCCTAAGTGTTAGCGCAGTATAAAATGGAATAAATTACCTTGGGAGCTGGTGAACGCTCCAACATTGAAAGCATTCGAAAGTAATGGAATAAATTACCTTGGGAGCTGGTGAATGCTCCAATGTTGAAAGCATTCGAAAGTAAGTTAGATAACCAAATGGTTATCTAACTTAGAGATGTACTTTGATTTGGATTCCTGTATTAAGCAGGGAGTTCGACTTTTGGGCCCTTCCAACTGCATTATTCCATGATTTTATGATTCAAGCAGGCTGATTCAATTCAGAGTTCATGATTTTTCCAAATCTGGTATGCTGCCTCGGTACAAAACTATTTATCTTTTGGTGTCTTGTTAAATACAGCAGGGAATAACTTTACCTTCCCTGAACAGAGATAGCTAAATTTATTGGAAGACCACTTATGGTTTAATGTCCCAGCCTAGAGTTCTAGTCAATCTTGACTCTCAATTAAAAGCAAAAAGACAGAAAGATTTCTGATGTCTTTTTGGCTCTCCTTGGGGGTATGGTGCCCCTGCCACATCTACTGACAAAATGCCTTTGTCAAGAAGTTGTTGTTTCACTCAAGCAGGATTGCGTGAGCCTTTTGTTGAAACTTTGGCAGTCGGTCTTGGTTTTGCAGGTCCCTTGGCTGAGATATGCTTATTATTCGAGCCTTGTGGGGGAGGGTATTTCTCTTTTTTGCAGTAATTGCTGAGATGGTGTTGATTCTCATTTTATCATTTCCAGTAAAATCTCTCAACGTCCCAGCAGTTTGCCAAACCATCAATTTACACTAAAGCTATCCTGCTCATTCTTGCTACAGCTTCCATGTTCTGAAAAATTGAACCGTTCTTTCTTAATGATATGCCAGCCTAAACGGTTGGGATAGCTCAGTGGTTCACGTATCTAACTGCGGAGCCAGAGGTTGGGAGTTTGATCCCCCACCGGGCCTCCTTGACAGGGGTTCGATTGGATGATCTCAAGGGCCCCTTCCAGCTTTGCAATTCTATGATTAGATAAGACACAAGATCGTAAGGAGTGAACCCATCCATGATTCAACGCCCTACGTGCTGATGTGTGAACATTCAGTGTGTGCAAAAGTTTATTTGAGCAGGAAAGTTCTTTCTTGGCATGCAGGTGACCTTGGTGGGGCTGGGGATTTCCTACGTCGAATTCCTCCATGTTGCACCAACGAGCCAAGACAAAGGAAGAGATGGCACCTCGTTCTGCAGAGGATCTCCACACCTCTCCTTTTCATTTGTACGGCATTTTCTCATCAAGAGATAGCTTTTTTTAAAATATTACTTTTTGTTAGCATCTGGAATGTGAATAAAACTTTATTGTGATCATTTAAAGAAGCGACAACCACAAAAGGGGTTGATATCATCTATGTATAATATTTCTCCAGACGGAATACATTGGGAACAAAACTCCTCTGATACATGGGCACTGGAGACAGAGTTTTGGGAAGAAAATTACTTCTTGTACCTCTTTTGTACCTTTCAGAGCGTGGAAAGGTTCTTTTTAAACTCACGAGTTACATTTATTTTGCAAGGTTTGAAAAGGTAGTTAGTTACCATTATATCTCCATTCTTAGAGCATTGGTTTTCTTCCCTTTATTTCTTCAATGGAACTGGAATATACTGTTGTGATAATCTGTCCTTGCAATTATGCAAAGTCTTTCGTGATGTTCTAAATGGCTACTTAAGACCTATTAATAATGATAAATAGTAATCGTCTGTCATCAAGTCAATTCTGACATTAGGTGACCTTTTATGGCAGGGGCCCACAACCCCCAGTCCACGACCCACCACAGTTCTGCGGCGTAGGCAGGACACAGATCTCCTGAAACCCCCAGCGCTCCCCTCATGAGCGCACCCCATGCATGTGTGTGAGCATGGCACGCTCCCACGAGTATGACATACCCCTCTGCAAGTGTGACATGCCCCCACATGCATGCATGTGAATGCAACACGTCCCCCATGTGTGACACCCCCCACATGAGTGCAACACCCCCCCAAAACGGTCTGCAGTTGGGAAAAGGTTGGGGACCACTGCTTTACAAGGTTTTCTAGGTAGAGAAAGTCCTCTGAAGCGGCCCACCATTCCTTCCTCTAGGGGGCGTCCTGGGACTGGGTTCTGCTTGCCCAAGGCTATACAGGCTGACTCTTCTAGGATGCACCAGGGGGAAATCAAACTCCCAGCCTCTGGTTCTGCAAGCAGATGCCTAGTGTGCTGAGCTATCCAGCCAGTTAGGATCCATTAGATTTACAAAAGACCTACCCCTGGTAGAGGAAATAGCGTTGGAATGTTGTTGTTAATACTGATCAATCCAGGTGCCTCCCTTCTTGGACATGCCTTATAGGTTAACCTAGGAAATAGTCTGGATGATTGACTGTGCTTCAGAATTTACTGCCCCAACTATCAGTCCAGTACCAGATAAGCAGTTTCACTGGCAAGATTTGGAAACAGCTGTCATTGAAAAACCTGGGATCTTCACTGAACGTTTTGGCAAAACTGCCCGACACCTCTTCTCTGCAGCGAGACACCCAAAGACTGGGAAACCATCTGGTGGTGGGGAAGAAATTGTTGTGTTAGATGAGTAGACGCCTAGGCCTGTAATAATGGGTGGTTTTCCACCCCTTCTTTCTGGCACCCTAATCAATTACGGTGCCAGGCAAAGCTACCCAAAGAAAGCATTTTGCAGACGGGTTGCCAAGGCCAAAAACCCTCCTATTTTATCTCTTGCTCCATTTCTGAGCAGGTAAAAACAAAGGAGCTTTTGCCTGATGATCTAAGACCAAAACTTGATGATGATGTCATAAGAAACAGAGCTCTCCGAAGTGGTGAAAACAGGCCTGTTCATCCTAGCATGGGTTTTGCTCAGTCCACATGGTGCAGGCTAGCCTGCTTTTGTTTTGGGATTGGTTCTCAGCAGGTAAACTCTGGCTTCATTTGCAAGTCTGATTGAGCGTTGAAGGAATGCCTGGAAGGAAACATTGTCATATCAAAAAAAAATATGCATTTCCTTTTGTGTGCGATTTGAAACAACCTCCCCCCCTCCTCAAAGTCTTAATAGGATTGTATGGGACAAGGAACCATCAGATACCTGGTTCCCAAGATTTTTACAGTTTTAAGACTAATATTAGCACTTCGAATTCAGCTCGGGAATGGACAGGTAGCCACTTTTTTTAAAAAAAGATTCAATCCAGAGAGACTCTTGCTGGAGAAACTTAGTCCAACTGAAGCATTCAGATTTTCTTTAGAGGCAGCCCCATGGCATTCATGCATTTAACAGGGAAGTCACCAAAGAGTGTGTAAAGGTAAAGGTAAAGGTTCCCCTTGACAGTGTGTAACACTGGCTAAATTCTCCTTGTCTGAGAAGATGGTGAAATTGCCAGTAAGAAACACACTAGGCCACCACGAGGCTGCTTGAGTTGAGTCTCTTGTGACAAAGATGGACCCAGGAGAACTTACTAGCTGGGCCAGTGCAATGCACCCATTAGGATGTTGGGTGTGGAGATGGGAGGTGTCCCACTTTGGCCACAGGGCTCACCGAGAGAACTTGGGCTAGTCTCATTCCCCCAGCCTGATCTACCTCGAAGGGTTGTGGTGAGGGAAAATAGGTAGGACAGCCATGTATGCTGGCCTGAACTCATTCAAGGTACAGTGGGAGAGAAATGCAACAAGCACACGACACCGTGTTAAATCTTCACATTAAGCCCATTTCCCACTCTGCAAATTTTAACAAGCTCTGAGATGCAAAACTGCATTTTATGTTTCTGATGCATCGTGTCTGTTCCCCCCCCTCTAAAAGCAATATGTCACGTGTTTGGCTTACATGGAAGAAAGGACCAGGTGCCTCCTGAGAAGGATGAGCATGACATAACCCTTAGGCTTTAAAGTGCAAGGCCCGGATTAACAAGAGGCCTCCGCTTGTCCACAAGATGGCAGTAAAATCTTTGAAATCTCCTGTTTGAGCAATCCAGTCAAGAGATCTCGGTTGTCTTTGAAAAAAAAGAATGGCGAGGCAGTTGATTCTCCCCCCCCCTTGAATAATGCCTCATGAGGGTGTTGAATTTGTACCAGAAGGCGCATGTGGTCTGCCAAGTACATCGTATGGTACGTTCTCTGTGTCTTTGCTTAGTACTTCTATCCCAAATCAGATCAATATGGGCACAAACACATATGACTGCATTGCCAAACAGGACTAGGATCGGCTGGGAATGCAGCCGTTTTCTCCTCTCCTGCAGACTCTGCATGGAGCAGGGGCTTCGACCGGATGGTTTCCTATATGCCTTCCTGAAGGATCGATTCTTTCTTGTTGTTATGTGCCATCAAGTTGTCCCTAACTTATGGTGACCCCAGGAATGAGTGATCTCCAGCGTGTCCTCTCCTCAACTGTCCCGCTCAACAGACTCAAGCCTGTGGCTTCCTTTCTGGAATCAGTCCATCTCCTATTTGGTCTTCCTCCTTTCCTGCTGCCTTCCACCTTTTTTCAGCATTACTGTCTTTTCCAGACAATCCTGCCTTCTTGTGATGTGCCCAAAGTTGCATGACCTCAGCGTCAACATTTTTGCCTCCAGAGACAAATTCAGGCTTGATTTGCTCTGGGACCCTCTTGTTCGCCTTTCTGGCAGTCCAGGGTATCTGCAAAGCACTCCTCCAGCTCCACATTTCAAATGAATGAATTTTTTTCCCTGTTAGCTTTCTTTACAACCACACAAATAGTGATGGGAAATACAAGAGAACGGATCATCTTGTTTTATTTATTCATTCATTTAAAAAACACACAACTATAAATCAAACAATACTTGATAACGAACACATAAATGACAAATACAGTCATAACTCACATATACAGTGTAACTCACCATCTTCGAGAATATATATTTATATATATCTTCATCAATACATTTTGTCTTAATTTATATCATGTGCCCCGTATCTTTCTTAAAATATGATTCTTATATTGGGGTATAACCTTTGTGCTTAGTAAATGCATGTTCTGAAAAAGCATTCCAGACCCCATTAAAATGGTTTAATTTCAATAATCCTTTTCTAACTTTCAGTTTGCAAGTTAATTCATCATTAATAGCTAGATTCTACATCTTATGACACCATTCTTCCAAACTCAATTGATTAGTATTTTTCCAATTCCTTGAAAATATCAATCTTAACATAGTAGTAGGCAGTTCTATTTTCCCTCTGACCGTTTCCAAATATATTTAACAATCCTATCACTGAACATCTTTGTATATCTGTCCCTAAAATTTATTTAATCTCATTGAAAATAGTCAATTCTTCTGTCTCTCTTCATATCTCCATATATGGTAGTATGTTCCCCTTTCTTTCTTACAAACATAGAGAAGGTATCTCTTTATTCATCCTATTTAATTTTGTTGGTGTTAAATACCATCTTCATATTACTTTGTAAGAATTTTTTCTTTACCATAACGGACATATTTTTAACTATTTGGATGATCTTGGTCTCGCTCTCCAATGACTCGTGCTTACGCTTGACGATCTTTTCTCATTCCTTCATTGCTGCCCTTCCAAATCTCAGCCATCTTCTGATTTCTTGGCTGCCCGTCTCATTTGGGATTCATGATTGAACCAAGGTATACAAAATCTCTA
>NW_018151804.1:80611-110379 GCF_900067755.1 Pogona vitticeps | reverse complement strand
AAGGCAAAGAGGCAGTCATGAAAGCAACAAAATCAGGGAGCTGGACAGGGGACAGATTGTCTTTGTCTTCAGTGTGGAAGGGTTGGTCACTCTCGCATTGGCCTTCTCAGCCGCACTAGACGCTGTTCCAAGTCCTCCATACAGAGCACGTTACCATAGTCTCTCGAGACTGAAGGATGCCTAATCCTAAAAAAAATCCTAAATCACCCTCTCCAATTACTTGTTAACATTACTGGCATTACTGGCATTAGCTTTACCATCTGCCCTTCGGAAAAAAAAATAACCTAAAGTTTTAAAGATATAATATGTTTATTCAGCCTAAGCTTTCTTAAGTTGGTTGGACAGTTCAGTAGTTTAGGTCTCTGGCCGCAGAGCCAGAGGTTGGGAGTTCGATTCCCCTCCTGTGCCTCCTGAGAGTAGAGCCAGCCTGGGTGGCCTTGGGCAAGCTGCACAGTCCCAGGACATCCCCGGAAGAAGAGAATGGTAAACCATGTCTGAGTATTTGCTGCCTAGAAAACCCTGAAAGGGTTGTTGTAAGTCAGAATCAACTTGAAGGCGCATTATTATTTATTATAATTAAGCATTCTCAATCCCAGTACACCTTTCCAGAGACATCTAATATGCACTTCCTGCATGCCATTGTCCCCCCAAAGTTGATGTGACATAAAATGTGTTAGTTTTTAAAAGTGCCACAAGACTCTTTGCTCTTTTCGCCGCGATCAGCTTGGATTTCAGGAATTTGCTTGCATTACTTCTTGTTTAGAGATGACTTCTCCTTAGCTATCTAAAAACACTTAAAGGCTGCATCTTAGGAGATACTGCCCGAATTAGCTCTAAAAAAAGCCCGTCAAAACTAACTAAAATGTTACTAGAAAAGTTGCGTGTTACACACAGACATGTACCCATTCATTATTATTTATTATAATTAAGCCATTCTTAACAAGCCCCACTTGTTCTGTTACTTTTGAAATGCAGTTTTGCCATGCCCTTGTTGCATTCCAGCAAGTAACTTGAGACAGCTAACCTTGCTTGTAAGCCGTCACTACCAAGCTCTGCTTTCGAGGGCAGTCCTCTGCTTAACAACGCCCCATGTCCTTAGGAGCCTATCTGCATTCTTTCAGCTTTCTTGCTGCCCTCCTCTGTGGTGTATGGTGCTGTTCGTTCAAAGATAGGAAAAATTACTCTCTCTCTCTTTTTTTTTTGGATTTCAGTTCCCATGCTGACTGAACTATTCTGCAAATTGTCATTCCCCCCCCCCCCCAAATTTAAAGCAAAAAGCATGCTGCTTATATACCGCCCCATAACGCTTCAAGCACTCTCTGGGCGGTCTACAAGTTAATTATGCAGGCTACACATTGCCCCCCCCAGCGAGCTGGGTACTCATTTTACCGACCTCGGAAGGATAGAAGGCTGAGTCAATCTTGAGCCGGCTACTTGGGATTGAACCCCGGATCGTGAGCACAGTTTTGGCTGCAGGACAGCGGTTTAGCCACTGCGCCACGAGGCTCATATTACCTGCTTGTCCAGCTCCCAATGTAGCCTTGTGGTGCGGTGATTAAACTGCAGTACTGCAGGGAAGACTCTGCTCATGACCTGAGGTTTGATCCCAATGAGTTCAAGAAGCCCAGCTTGATGGCGACTCATCCCTCTATTCTTCCATGGTCAGGAAACCGAGTGCCCAGCTTGCTGCAGGGGAGACAATGTGTAGCCGGCATAATGAAATTGTAAACCACCTAGAGAGTGGCTTTAAGCCTTGCATAATGAAATTGTAAACCACCTAGAGACTGGCTTTAAGCCTTAAAGGTAAAGGTAAAGGTTCCCCTTGACAATTGTTGTCCAGTTGTGTTCAACTCTAGGGGGCGGTGCTCATCCCCGTTTCCAAGCCATAGAGCCAGCGTTTTGTCCGAAGACAATCTTCCGTGTTCACATGGCCAGTGCGACTTAGACACGGAACGCTGTTACCTTCCCACCGAAGTGGTCCCTATTTATCTACTCACATTTGCATGCTTTCGAACTGCTAGGTTGGCGGGAGCTGGGACAAGCGACGGGCGCTCACTCCGTCGCGTGGATTCGATCTTACGACTGCTTGGTCTTCTGACCCTGCAGGACAGGCTTCTGCGGTTTAGCCTGCAGCGCCACCACGTCCCTACAGGCTTTAAGCCTTATCAGGTGGTAAATGAGCAGCAGACTTCTATTGGTGGCCTTGGTGGACAAGGCGCCATCTTGTCCTTTGACCTGGAACATATGTCTTCAGCCAGCCTGGCTGAATATGGATTAAGGGGTTTCACAGGAGATGAATTAACCTTGAAGGATGAGCAGGGGTAGAAGGTAAGTTTGATTGTTTGAATCAAACTGGGTTATTTTAAGCTGACAGACCCAAGCATATGGTCGTGCGAGAACAGTGTGGTGTGCATATGTATGCCTTCACACAAGAACATCAGAGGAACGTAAGTATTTTACTAAGCCTGCATAATCATGCATAATATGTAGATATATGGAGGGGAAATGAGCAGAAATGAGCTTCGCACATAACAGGGTGGGAAATAAAATGACACAGATTTATTTTCATCTCTGCCTCGCAGCAACCGTGAAAGCTTGGGAGATGTAAACTTGAGAAAACAAGAAATATTTTAGTAAAAAAAAATCTTGCATGTATGGCAAGAAGAAAAAGTTTGTTGTAGCTTTTGAAGTAGAGGAAGGAATGGAAGGCTCAGAGCAGAGACAAAGGAAAGATGGGTCCTTTCCGTTTCCGTAAGTGGCACGGGGATAGATTTTCAAGTGGAAGGTTTCGTTGTGACCATCCTGAATAGCTACAGCACCAAACGATCTAAACATACATGCAGCTGCATTGACTCATATGAACAAGTCACTTCTATGGATCAGGAGCAGGTCTTTTGCAAATCTAATGGTTCTTAATTCAAGATTGAGCCACGTCAAAGAACTTTGCATCACAAAAGAAACAGCTCACACTACATCCAGGATAGAAAGATCCACTTGTCCTCCATCTGTTGTGAGCTCAGTGGGGACTTGGAAGGCTGGATGGGGGAACCGATGGCGCCACTCTCATCCCTGCTAACGTATCCCATCATTCTAGCCCTGTGAATTCTCTACTACACTATCAGGGTTGTAGGCTGCTGGTTGTGTGCAAGCATTACATGCAAAGGCCACAGGTTTAGTCCCTGACACCTTCAAGTAGATCAAGGAATGAATCTTGCCGAAAAACTCCAGATAGCTACCAGTCAGTGGCAGAAATACTGGGCTAAATGGACCAGGGTCTGACTTGGCATAAAGTAGCTTTCTGTGCTCCTGTGTACGTCAGTGCTTCCTACTTAATTTTTCTCAACGATTTCCTCCAACAATGTAGGGAAAAGTTACAAGAAGGAGAAGGTATTTCCAAAACCCTCTCTTGAGCAGAACGAAGGGGCGCTAAACCGAATATAAATGTATGTGTCGGCTAGGCCTGGTTCCAAGGTTTGGCATCACTGGCTATGGGTTGAGGTCCCTCGTCAAACACTGCCAACCCCTGAAGTTATTTGTTACCGATGTTCAGCTGTTCCCTTTGAGCATGGAAGAAGCAGAAAGACTGAGGTGGTGGAAAAACATGTAGCCTCCCCCTTGTTCTCTCCCACTGGCTGATTCTACTGACTTGAGCTCAGACAGAAAGAGCATGAAAGCTTGTCTGGGTGGGATAGTGGTGACTAGGCAGCCATACATGCAACATACCTTGACCAGCCAACACATCATTGCTGTAAACTGACTCCGTACATTTTGGGGTGGGAACGCCTGCCCTGTATCAGCACATACTGGTATAGGCATTTAGGTAGTGATTAATATTTTCAATCAGTACATACAGGCCCAGCCATAGTCTTACAATACAACCACCCTATCCACAGGATTCGTATCCGCTGATTCCTTTATCCACTGCTTGAAAATACTAAATAAAAACCCTCAGAAATACGTATTTATACATATTGCAGGGTGCATGTACACCTGAATTGGTCACTAGGTGGAGGGAGAGACCACGCAATGTATAGCGTTTGATACTTCCACATTTTCATTATCTGTGGTTGTGGTTTGGAACTGATCCCCAAGAATACCACGGTCCTACTGTATTGATTACTGATTTTACAAGTATTGGTAAACTATTTCTTTTGAACAGCACAGCAAATATTTGGAAAAAAATAATGAGAAAAAGAGCATAGTTCATTCTAAAGCAACAAAAAACTGAATAAAATTGCAACCCATTGACTCCAGAAATCATGTCCTGTATTCCTTTTAGTGGAGAAGGGGATGACAGAGGACACTATGGCTGGACAGTGTCACCGAAGCGACCAACATGAATTTGACCCAACTCTGGGAGGCAGTGGAAGACAGGAGGGCCTGGTGTGCTCTGGTCCGTGGGGTCACGAAGAGTCGGACATGACTAAACAACTAAACAACAACAACATTCCTGCACTCAATTGCACTCATTTCACACGCTAGCAAGGTTATACTCAAAATCCTACAAGGCATGCTTCAGCAGTATGTGGACCGAGAACTCCCAGAAGTACAAGCTGGATTCCGAAGGGGCAGAGGAACTAGAGACCAAATTGCTAAAATGCACTGGATTATGGAGAAAGCCAGAGAGAGTACCAGAAAAACATCTACTCCTGCTTCACTGACTACACAAAAGCCTTTGACTGTGTGGACCACAGCAAACTATGGCCAGTTCTTGAAGAAATGGGAGTGATCACCTTATCCATCTCCTGAGAAACCTATATGTGGGACAGGAAGCAACAGTTAGAAGTGGATATGGAACAACTGGTTGGTTCAAAATTGGGAAAGGAGTACAACAAGGCTGTATATTGTCCCCCTGCTTATTTAACTTATGTGCAGAATACGTCACGCGAAAGGCTGGACAGGAGGAATCCCAAGCCGGAATTAAGAAGGGGCAAAGTGCTGAACAGCAGATCAGCTGCTTGGCTGGGAAATAAACCATGCCGAACAGCCAAGCCAGCGATCCGTGCCCATCTCTACTACTGAGCTATCTCAAGACCCAGTCCTGGAGTGAACAGAGCTTTTTCTCCAACCAACGACCTCGAAGAAGCCAAACACAGACCTTCCCGAACAACAACACGGTCAATGTGGTAGCTCTAACTCTACTCCCCCCCCCCAATAATCCAAAAATGAAAACCAAAAGAAAAAGAAAACCCAACCAAAAATTAATTCCCTTGACGCTTAAGAGAGATTGGCAAAAAATTTGAAAAATTGCTCTCAAAATGTTAAGAATAGTTTTTAAGGAACTAGAAAGCACCATCCATTCTACAAAAAGGAAGTTTCTCACTACTTGGTACATTACTTCTATTATAACATAATCATTTTTTACACTGCTTGTACCAAAAAGTAGTTAGTTCTCATAGGTAATTTAGTTACCCATATCTGGTTATATCCTACCTCTGCTCATTTTCCAATATTCCTTATCATTGCAACATTAATAGATTAAACACACTTGTATTTAGGGGAGGGAACAACTCTTTAATCTCCTTTTCCATCCTGTACAGCTCTTTTACCCTAGGTAGGGGAGGGACAACTCTTTAATCTCCTTTTCCATCCTGTACTTACCCTCCATGGCTGTACCGCTCTTTTACCCTAGGTAGTTGCAATCCAGGAACATTTTGAATGGGCATTTATGCAACTTTATTTATTTATTCTAATATTTTTACCCCATCTTTCCCTTACGAAAGGACCGAGGGCAGCTTAGATCATTAGAACACAGGATCAAAGCTAAGAACAGTGGATTATTCAACCAGCTCACGAACAAATACGTTGAGAACTCATGTATTCAGGAAGAATTTATATGTACAGGCAGCCCCTGAGGTATTTTCACTCAAATGCACATGGCTGGGTGAAGCATTCGGAGGGACAGGGTGATTTTTAGAAGTCCCCCCGAAATTGCTGTGAAGTGCATTAGGCAAGGTCCCACGAAGAGGCCATGCTTTCTACTTGACTTGTTCAACAGGGACATGATCGTTCTGCCAACTTTGCAAAGAACAGTTGTGGCTGCCTTTAATTTGAGGAAATTAAAGTGCTTTGGCTCCCCACCCTCATGACGGCGAGTGAATATTTCAATCTTCAGCCGGGGCTATACTTAGCTCCACACCAGTCTTCTGCTTCACTTATCAGTGGCTCCAGCTGCTTCGCTTCAGAAAAGCAACAGGACCCAAGCCTACAATCTCCATCGGTGGCCATATGGAAGAGGATCCTTGCAAAGAGGCTTCCGGTAGGCAGAGGAAAGGCAAAACACAGTTATTGTGGGGTTTTCTTAAAATGCATTGTCAGAACATTTCACCTAAAATAACCACACAGCTCAAAGACTTTCAGAGGAAAGGCGAACTAAACATGTAATTTAAAAAGCATGCAAGGTCACCTCAAGATGTTTTGCTGCCTGAGACAAAGTCAAAATTGCAGCCCCTCCCGTCCATTTACGGAACCCGTATGGACTGGAAGCTGAACCTCACTTCAGGACCGGCAACACCCCTTAAAGTAGCAGCCTAATTTAGTGGATGCTGGGCAGTCTGTAACAGACTGACCCGCTCAAGAGACAGAACTGCCCACCTTGATCAGGACAAAGAGCTGAGAAGCTACTGAGAGAATGTTTGATGCTCCCTTCCGGAGGTGTTCGAAGTACAACTGGACAGCCTTTCATTGGTATGATCTGGTTTCTTTACATGGTGGACTAAGTGGTCCTTCTAGATCTCCAATTGTGTAACCTCAGTGTAAGCTGAAGACATCAGGGCAAAAGCAGAGCAAAAACGGTCAACCACTCTAGGGGCTTCTATATCTTTTATTGCTCTGAATTCTCAGAACAATAAATCCCCCAGGTTGTATTCAGGAAATGTTGCAATGAGAAGCAAGCAAGCACAGGGAAAATGCATAGTAACTTAACCCATTCTCATCACTGCTCTGAAACTCTTGCCATATCAAGCCAGGATATCTAAATGAGGAGGGAATAGATGATTATCTCATATCCATCCGCTGGGACTGTTATTCTTCCATATGGCTGCAACACAGCAGTAGCTTTGTCTAGACAAGGGTGCTGGTTAAGGCTAGAGGGTCCGGCCTTTGAGCGGGAGACACCGAATCATTTTTTATTATCCCATAAAATCCGAGAGATAATTTAGAGGGGGGCAAAAAGTACCCCTTTCTGAAGGAACAACTGCTGATTTAATGTGATGTGGTCATCTGAAATTAAGAATCATGTATAAACTTTACTCTCATCTCTACCAAAAAATAAAGTCCACAAAGTAAACATCAGCTGGAAATTTATCTGAATTTGAGTATGATGTAAGCCCAGCCTTTTATACCCATTGCTGCTACTAAGTTGGTAATAAAACAAATAGTAAAACTAATTTTACATTTACACTATTTCTATCATGGAATTTTCAGGCATCTTTTGAAAGTCAGGTGTTTCTTAGATACATGGAGCAGATATTCTAATGAGAATACTGGCTGAACCAGGAAAACCTGTGCTTCTTGCAGTATTTCTTTACTGCAAAGGAAAGGCATATTCCAAAATGTTGCTTCCAAAGGGCTCCAGAACATCTAATAATTTTAAATTATCTTTCTCAGCAGATTGCTGGTATTTTGTAAAACGCAACTACGTTTCAGCTAAATCTTGCCTTGTGGATCAGGATGAACAACAATGGTAATGCACTGTGTGTTTTATAATCTACCAAAAATAATGATACTATGGTTCAAAAAACATATTGTTTCTGAAAGGCAGATAAGATGGAGCAGAGTAGAATGGATTCTCTCTGATGTGTTCCACTGCTAGTTTAACCTGTCACACATTTGTTACATTACAGAGGCTAGATTTTATATCCGCAATTAAACCATTAGCTGTAATTTTCTAGGAGGAGCTAGATGGGCCACCACTCAAGGCAAACGATGGGAGACGGATCTTATCACCATCACAACCTTGAACAAAGCCATTCCCCTCTGCAACAGTCTCTCTCTCTCTTAGCTGGGAATAGGTGAAGGATAAAGACTTCTCACAGGGATGCTGGTGGTGCTGCAGGTTAAACCGTTGAGCCATTAGGCTGTTGACTGAAAGGTCGGCCGTTTGAATCTGCCCAACGGGCTGAGCTCCTGTTGCTTGTCTCAGCTCCTGCCAACCTAGCAGTTCAAAAGCATGCAAATACAAGTAGGTGTATAGGTAACACCACGATGGGAAGGTCACGGCATTCCATGCCTAGTCATGCCGGCCGCGTGACCACAGAAAAGTGTCTACGGACGAACACCGGCTCTTCAGCTTACAAACAGGGATGAGCATCGGCCCCTAGAGTTGGACACAACTGGACTCAATTGTCAAGGGGAACCTTTACCTATAGACTTCTCATATCTTGTAATGCATTATGTACATGAGTGGTGCTATAAAAAGGATCCTTTTTCCTGTGTGTGGAAGTAAAAAAAAATGACCCTATCAATGCTGTCCTCCCTCTTGCAGAGTTTTAAAAATATGAAAAGGCTACACAAAGCACAGACGACAGCACTTTATTTAAAAATCATAGACACATAAGAGCATTTATAACAAAGATCAAGTTGTAAACTAAAAAGGTCTGAGAAAAGGATCAGCAACCACAGCTGCTCAAATGAGCTTTCTTTTCTGCAGCAGAACAGCTGAGGGCACAACCCCCTTCTCTCTCCCCCCTCCCCCGCTCCACTCCCTGAGTATCCCCATCCTTAGCAGCAATCCAAGCAAATGCCTGTTATTTCGGATGGATGGATGTACTCAAAACAGTTCATTTAGTAGCAAATGTTAAATAAAAATAATTTCCATAATGCAAGTTTCTTCCATTAAAAAAAAAAAAGATTAACAAGCACTTTCCTTTTCGAGAATTTGTTAAAAAGATTTTTTCAGTCCATTGCTGGCAGCCTCATGGAGGAAGGATCATAATAAAGGCACTTCAAACCAAGAGGTCTTCAGGCTGGGCAGCTTCCCGAGTTACAGGGGTTTGGAGGTCTGAGCTGGCTTCTTGCTACTCTGAGGTGGGGTAAGGACCCCTGTCGGCAAAGGAGAGCTTCTGTTTTTCTCAGCCAGCCTGGCCTGTTTGGCTTGAACTTTGTCCTAGAAGAGAAGAACGGCAGGAGCCAAGGATCAGACGCTTTGCCACGTGTGTGCAGAGGACCTGCACTGTTTTTCGATGGCAAGCGCAAACCTACGGCAAGTGGCTCACCACAAAGAAACACATGAAGAGCTGCAGCAGAAGTGAAGGACCCGCATTCTTGTACTGCCTGACAGTGACCTTCCTAAAATATAGTCTTCAGAAAAGGACTACAGCCCCTCATATATTTTAAACATCTCAGTGGCCCTTCATGAGCTGACACAGACGGCATTTTCAATCATACTTCATTTACTGGCTATGGTGGAAATATATACCGTATTTTTCGCACCATAAGACGCACTTTTTTCCCACAAAACAGGGAGGTGGAAAGTCTGTACGTCTTATGGAGCGAAGAAAACAGATTATATTTTCCTGTTTTCTTCTCCTAAAAAATTCGTGCGTCTTATGGAAAGGTGCATCTTATGGAGCAAAAAATACGGTACTTGGAAAAACAGAAGTTGCTTACTCGCATTTTAAAAGACTAGGTGTCAAAAAGATAGGTATGTATGTTCCTGATTTGTATAAGCACATCCAGGGACCAAACAAAGTAAGAATCACTCCTGAGAATGTAACTGTCCAGGCTTAAGTATTAAAAATTACATCCGGGAACTATTATTCCCCATAGTTAATAGTCTGCACATTCCTTTATAAAAAAAAACCACAGACATTTGCTGCATTAACAATATGCTTAACTTGCAGATAGCTGTAGAAGTCACAAGGTTAACAACGTACTCCACAGTGTATTTCCAGCTCTTTATGCTCAAAAATATGTTCTGAGGCTCTGCAGAAATCAGATGACTTTTGCCAATGAGATATCACTCAGTGCAGCACTTACCAGCAGCTCAAAGGAGTTTATGTGCGTTTGTATATTGTGCAAATCTTCCGCAGGAATTCCTCTAAAGTGTTTCACTGTGGTGCTCCCCATTTCCTTGATGGCCACCGCAAAAGGAACCATCCACTTTACACAGTCCTCTATGTCGCACAATTCATAACCTACAGAAAAGCCAAAAGTTACAAGCAAGGTAGGTTTCAGTTTCCTGGAACTCTTCTCAGGTATAGACAGCAGAAAATCTGTCGACCTGTAATACTTGCTGGATAGCTCAGTGGTTCAGGTAGGCACCTCTACCTGGCCAGAGGTTGGGAATTCAATATCACACTATGCTGGACTGCTGCTTTGCAGTTCTTTTATTATTATTATTGTTATTATTGTTATTACTACTACTACTACAGTGGTGCCTCGCATAGCAACGTTAATTCGTTCCGCAAAAATCACTGCAGAATGAAAATGTCACTATGCGATATTAAAAAGCCCATAGAAACGCATTGAAACCCCTTCAATGCGTTCCTATGGGCTTAAAGCTCACCGTTGAGTGACGATCTTCCATAGTGCCGCCATTTTCGGTGCCTCTAAAGCGAGGAATCCATCCCTAAACACAACGGGCAGCCATGGTTTTTTCCCGGCGGCCATTTTGAAACCTCCGATGAGCTGTGCAGAAATGGGGGCTTTGCGACGATCGGTTCCCTGCAATCATCACAAAGCGAAATTCCCCCATAGGGAACACTGCAAAGCGATTGCTTTTGCAATCGCAAAAAATGCATCGCAAAGCGATTTCGTCATAAAACAAAGCTATCGCTATGCAAGGCACCACTATATTATTATTATTATTATTATTATTATTATTATTATTATTATTATTATTATTATTATTGTCAGGCTAATTTGTATGATGCAGTCAAGACTGCAATGTCAGTTAAACACGAATTATCCTTTTACTGCAGGACATAAAGACAGCAACGTATTGGGAACGAGGGTGCTCATTTTCTGTTGCTATAGCGTTTCGTGTCTAAGTCGTACTGGCCATGTGACCACGGAAGATTGTCTTCGGAGAAAACGCTGGCTCTATGGCTTGGAACCGGGGATGAGCACCGCCCCCTAGAGTTGAAAACGACTGGACAAAAATTGTCAAGGGGAACCTTTACCTTTTTACCCCCATGAAGCCAATTGGCTATTAGTGGCTGCTGACCTTGGTTGTGCCAAGCTAGACAGGCATGATTTCCAGGAATTCCTTTTCCATCCCAGCCTCCACCAGGAATGTATTGTGAAAAACAGAGCAAACACATCATTGGGAGAACTCACACAAAAACTTTACACTTCTTTTTTCTTACAAAAAGAGACTGTTAGGCCATGAAAGCCAAATCAGGAATGGCCTAAGTATGGTGAAAAAAACCATCTAAGCCCTAGACAGGAAGTTAACACATCTTCCTGACCTCCAAAACAAGGGGAGCCAATGCGTGGGTAATGCAGTCAGAAAAAGGCCAGGGTTTCGATGGCCAGTCTCTTTCTACGTAGGGCCAAGCCAGGTGAAATCTCATGAGATGTGTCACCTTGCAATGTTTGGAGGCCAGAGATCTGGCACTACAAAGTGCTGTGAAAGATTTCTAAGATGGTGGCAAGGCTCAGTGTCACTCTACTAACCTGCCCTCCCCCTCCACTACTGTATGTTGCAGCGGAGAGTAACATCTGAGTAAAAAACAGAAGCATCAAGGTCTCCATTGACAGTCACCCAAAATGGCAGGCAGATCTATAGAGGTCACAGCCAGGCTTTTGTCTACAGTGAGCAGAGATTTTTTCACTGAATCTACAAATCTCATCTTGTTCTTGCAGGCTGACTGACCATCACCATCTGGCCAGATGTTTTTTTAAAAAACCTTTGCTTCACCCCATCCCAATTTTGTGCCAGCTATGCCTGAATCAGAGTTCTGCAGAACTCCAAAGCTCAACCTGTTTCTAGCCGCCCCGAGTAGACGCTGTCTAGAGGGGCGGGGTACAAATCAAATCAAATGAATAAATAACCAATCAAATCAATAAATAAATAAATAAATAACTTTTTCGAGATTCAACAAAGCCACGGAGTGATCCATGATTTTAATTCATTACTTGGACGATTAGAGGCCCCTCCTATTTGCAAAGCAAGCCTTTATTTAACCTAGTGTTTTTTTTTCCCCAAATGCTGCTTACCTGAAACCCTCTGCATCAGTTCACAAGAGGAGAAGTGATATAAAGCAGAAGCAGCTAGAATCCCATATGTATATTCCAGACAGCCAACATCCAGAATGCAGAGATCCAGAAGCTACAGAGAAAAAAACAGAAAGCTCAGGGGAGGACACTTTTTAAGGCAACAGGGCCACCTTTAAGACAGGATAAAGGTGACATCATTGTAGCTATCCTTACCTCGGCGATTTGCACAAATATCTGTTGAGGATACTGTGGCAGCAACATCTCATAGAACTCATTTAAATACGCAACTTGCAAGTATATATTTAGCCAGGACACGGCTGTAAGAGGACTCAAATTCCAATTGAGTGCCTGGAAAAGAATGTGCATGTCAGGGAATAAAGTTGACTTCTTTAGAATCTAAGGTAAGCACACAGCCTATGTCTGCTTTTTCTCTACCAACATGACAGCAGTTTCGTTAAGAATTAATAACATAGCCTGGGACTAAATGATCTGTAATAGGTCCTGTTACAGCAAGCCATGTCTCACGTAACCGCCCCCCATCTATAACCGCCCCCCATCTACAAGACAGCTAAATTCACACAGATCTAAGTACCTACAGCAAATGAATGGTGGAGCACTAGAACGTGCCATGATTTTTCATGGCGATTTGGCATGTACAGATCTATATAAATTAATTCTAATGCACAGACACTGGAAATACTTCCTGCTTAGTTTTCAAAACCAAGGATGGAAGATATCCAGCTGTCACTTCAAAAGGCATTTATGCTACTGAATCAACTCAAAGAGGCAACTATCATAGTCAATGTTCAGGAATTCTGAGAGTTTTAGTTGAATCACATCTGTTGAACCAAACACCAATTTACACCAACATGCAAGAATTAAGGGACACCTAATGTCAACTGCAATTCTGTTGTCACACTATATAGTCAAATACGGCCACATATTAAATACGAATGGGGAATCATTGTAGCATGAGATCTAAACTCAAAAAGCCATCAGACTGAATGACACAGTAAGCCAGTCCTAGCCTAACCCCTTATGGATGCTGCAACAACAAAAGGATTGAGATGGCAGGGAAGATAATTTCATATAAAAATAATATTTCATATATAAGAGTCTTACAGGGAGTATGTAGCAACAATAATTCTAGGTTCTGGATTATACAGATTAATTTATGCTTCTAAATACAGTAAAAAAAGTGCACAATTTCCCAATGAAATACAGCTGAGCATTTAGCAATTTGCCACACACAGAAATATACAAACTGCTAAATTCCATAGTTACAGGGAGTGTGTACTGAAAAGTAACCTAACCTAGTGTAACTGACTAACTTTTTAGTTTCTCAAGAAGGGTTTAGAACAGATCTATACTGTCAACCCCTAGTGTAACTGACTAACTTTTTAGTTTCCCAAGAAGGGTTTAGAACAGATCTACTGTATACTGTCAACTGACAAATGCATTTATGTAAACTAGTATTTAGCAGTACAGCCTATCTGAGAGGCTGGAGTGTTGACCATTTCCGAAAGGCAGGTAAGTTATATTCTATCTTTCCCAGTGTAACCAAAGAATTTAGATGTTGGCTTTGGTTTGACAATTGATACATATCTGCATGTTGCTGATCTGTATACAAGAACATGGCACGTGTTTATAAATTGTTTCATTATATTTATGCACAAAGATGTATCTGAATTGAATTTGCAACTTCTAAAAATATCTTCAACACTGTGGTTTGGTAATGAACGGTCAGGAAATAATTCCTCTTGGTTTGAGGCCATTAATTCATGCTCTTGCTATTAAGAACTAACAAGAATGTATTACAAGAGTACACGCCCTGCACTTCTTTACCAGGAGTAACCCAGAGCCTTTGCTGATCAACTAAGCTATCCAAGAAATCTCAAAATGAGCAGACTTCCATCCAGAGTTATTATAAAGAATAGTCATGGAAAACAGAATTATTAACCTGGATTCATCTAGGGCAGTGGTGGTGAACTGGAATTGGTGGCGGTGGAAGGGAGAATCCAAGGCACAAAGGTGCCTCGAGACCCCACTCTGTATCCACTGCCAGCACCAGCTGCTCCGGATCCTGACCTGCCGCCTGTCAGGGCACCAGCACCGCGACTGCAGCCACCTGCTCAGGTTTGGCTGCCGGGAGGGTGTGAGTAGCGATCCGGCGACTTACAGCTCGCATGCCAGGAGAAAAGGCTCCACGTGCCAGCTGTGGCACGCGTGCCATAGATTCACCATCGCTGATCTAGGGCATGACAATGGGTAAGCTCACCACATCAGACCACATTATGAAAAGCCAGGATATGGAAGCTTCGGGCTCCAACTATCTTAGCTTACAGTTCCTTAGAACTGCCAGGGTGGATGGGGCTCCCAGAAGCTGCAGACAAAAAGAGCTGGAGAGCCAAGATGCCTTAGAAACAGGAATGGGGTACTTTTGACCCATGTCTGATCCTTGGCCCTATGGTTCCCATCATGAAAATGGAGAAAGAAGGGCCTTCATGGGTAGCCCAGAAACCCCAAGGATCACCAGAATGTACCCCCAAAAGGGACTGTATCCCTCAACAAAAATCTGTTTTTTCTTGTAGAACTGATGACGGGAAGCCTACTCTGCCCTTCAAAAGTTGGCTATCATCTTCCATCAGCCCCCACCCAGCATGGCCAATGGTAAAAGATGTTAGAAATATAACTGTAACTGGAATTCACTAGTATCGAGTGTGAAGGTTTTTAAAAGCAGAATGCTTCCTTAAATAGTGTCGCTTCTTCTTCTTATTTTTATTTATTTATTTTATTTATATCCCGCCTATCTGGTCGGTTAAGACCACTCTTCTTTTTTAATCTTATTACACACATCCCTTCAAATGTTGGCTATCATCTTCCATCAGCCCCCACCCAGCATGGCCAATGGTAAAAGATGTTAGAAATATAACTGTAACTGGAATTCACTAGTATCGAGTGTGAAGGTTTTTAAAAGCAGAATGCTTCCTTAAATAGTGTTGCTTCTTTTTTAATCTTATTACACACACACAGAATCGTACATACCTTCATAATTATGAGTTCCATACTAAGAATCTCTTCTTCTGTGCAAGCGCCATCTGTAACGTATGCAAACTGATGCAATTTCGGAGGGTAGATTTCCTGAAACGTAGAAATAAAAAGACATAACTATATTTGTCAACTGCGGTGTTTAGAATAGCAGAAAATGGCAAAGCCAGATGGTTTCAGACACTTGACAGCTTTCAATGTCTACGTTTTGGGTTAACAGAATTACTTTGAGAGAGACAGATTTCTTGAGCTCCGATCAATCAGGGCAAGCAATAACTGCAAACATAATGCAATAGCAAATTCACATATCACAGTTACTGTCAGCAACACAGATCTGTCAAGGATCATAGCCTCTTCCAACTTACAATGCAGCCATGCAATAGGGGCTGCTCTTAAAATGTATGTGAAAAATACATAAAACTGCTCAATAGGGGCTGCTCTTAAAATGTATGTGAAGAAGATATAAAACTGCTCTTTTCCAGCTGAATTTTCCAAGTCCTCTTGGCTCATTTGAAACACATTCTTTGTAGCGTCAATATTTATTAAGGACTCAACTATTCTTTCAAACTGGAAGTGGATGGGTGGGATACTAAGGTCCTGAAGCCAAATCTGGCCTTCAACGGGTCAAATATGATCAATAGGGTTTATCACAGAGATGGTGATGCAGCGTGGTCTTCATTTTACCTCAAGTTTTGCAGCGTACTAAGGTCCTGAAGCCAAATCTGGCCTTTAAGGGGCCAAATATGATCAATAGGGAACTACTCCTTAATGGGTTTATCACAGAGATGGTGATGCAGCCTGGACTTCATTTTACCTCAAGCTTTGCAGCTATGAATAACGATGAAATGCCAATAAGTTGCAGAAGCGTCTTGACAATGTTCTGTTGCGTTGCCATGAAACGGTCAAAGAAATCTTGCGCCAAATAAAATGTCTCTCTGTGAAGCTTGTAGACCTCGCAAACCTGCAACCAGGTAAAAATGTTACCCCACCTTATAGCATTATTCAGTAACCATTCGGTTATAATGGGAACGCGTTGGGCAAAATCCTGTTGCAGTTAGGCAAAAGGTGCAACATTCAGTTGACAATCACCATAATTTAGGAGATCTCCATAGGTATTATCTGTTGCACACTGGGTATGCAAAAGATAATACTTATGGAAATTGCTTAATGTACAGCAATTCACTGCTAAAATTTACACAGTTTGTATAACTGTGATGTAAAATTTCTGGAAATTTTGAAGCCAGATAAAATGACTTTTGGAAAAAAAAATAATAAAAAACCCTCTCCCCCCCCCCAAATTTTGAAGCCAGATAAAATGACTTTTGGAAAAAAAAGAAAAAAAACTCCCCCCCCCTCCAATTTTTCCAGTTTTCTTCCAAAGCCATTTTATATATAGCTTTAAGACTTCTGGGAATTTTACATTTCTAGCTGAGACTACACCTTGCCTAGAGATGGGAAGGCATGGGAAAAAATGGAAAGAAAAGCCTTTTTCTGCTTTTTTCCAAAGCTGTTTTATATGGCTTCAACATTTCTGGAAATGTTACATCTCTAACATGCAACAGAATTTCAGCCTATTATGCTATACTATAGGCATACATTCCCTTAATCGATGAGAGATAGGTTCTCCTGTTTTATTCTTTAAAGCACAAACTGAAGGTGGTTTAAAGGTGTTTTGCTAAGTGGAAATGGGTTTTCATGGATAACCGGGAGGCTATTGGAATCTGGAACAGATTTGCTTTTTCTTTTGAGACTGGCCCATCTCAAGACAACACAGAAAAGTTCAGTTCACAGAGCTCTATGGGGAAAGGACGGAAGTCCCTCTGGTTTCAGCACAACACTAAGTAGCAGCCCCACCAGAACAAAGTGCAAAAGGTAGAGTGGAGTATAGAAAGGCATCTATATGAAGAAACCATGGTCAAGGGAAGGAGGAGATAATAACTATAGTGGTAATTAACAGAAGGACGAAATAAGTTTTCATCTCCTCCCTCTTTCCTTTTGTTACACGTGCATTCTGTGCTGTGAAGTTGGAACTGACTTACAGCAACCCTACTAGGGTTTCCAAGTTAAGTGAGATATTTAAAGAGTGGCTTTACCAGTTCTACTCCTCCAATCAGTTTCCATGGCTGAGCAGGGATTCAAACCCAGGTCTCCAGAGTCCTAGTCCTTCATTCAATCCATTACACCACACTGAGCATCCCCTTCTTCCTTATTAACAGCCCTTAATGACACTTTAAAGGAAACCGATATAAATTGCAAACCACTATTTTCCTAAACTTTGGGGAAACCAGAATAATCCTGAGCCATGGTGTTATGACAGGCAAAATAATTCTACAATTTGAACTGGATTAACTAACTAGATGTATTAATCCTGTTAACAATATGGCTTGCTTGCAGGTCACCTTTCTTTCTCTTTGACACCTCCTTTTCCCTTGACTCTGGCAGTCACCCTGAAAAAATGCTCACAGCTCCAGGCACTGGGGCTCCTCAGCTACTCAGCCTTTGCAAATGCTCAGGGCAATGGAGATCTCAGATAGGCTAATCCAGTCTTTCTCCACTCCCAAATGCAATCCAATTATCACCATATCAGCACTGCGCCTTTTGTGATTCTAGTGTGTGCCTCACCCACTATCTCAACTCCTGTTTCAAGCTCCTTAACCCTTCCCATTTGTTTCTCTATGATGCCTTTGTTTTGTAAAATATACTACTGTTCTTGGATTTCTATAATTTGCATGATTTCATTAGAAGTCTTGCTGGTAGGTATTTTGCCTGATTCTCAGAAGCTCTCATAAAGCTGGGGACTGGGTGGGGAAGATGGCATCGCTGGGTCCCGTCCCCCCTGCATTCCTGCTCTTCCGGGAATTTCCAATCTTCTCCTCTCCGGATCCAACTCACTGCCAAGGACTCATTTTCTGCTTATTCTCTCAGATGATGAAAAACAGATCATACCCAGGCCTTTTCAACTCCTATTACCTAACAACACTTCTTTTGCTTCTCTTTCAACTAGCACACCTCATGGTTAAAACCTGAAGTTTCAAGCTTTGAGTCCTGCATAAAGTTCTTTTGTTGATGTTACACTTTTTAGATCAGAGACTAGTGCATTCCGAAATCCCAACCAGCGAAGCCAATGGTAAGAAATGACAGGGATTATAGTTCAGCAAACACTAAGAGGATAAAAAAAAATCCCACCCTCCTATTTTAGGCTAGGAATCCTAACTCATCAAGTCCTTAATCTTCCTATCCAGACAATCTGATCAACAGTCTTTCACTGGTGAATATTTATCTTCAGAAGTCAGCTGAACAAGAGAATCTTACCTCCATTAACCAGTCCAGAAGAATTACCCGCATCTTAGGTTGCAAGAGTGGATGCCTTTGCATGTATAGTTTATCCTTCATATACTTCTGCTCTTTGTTGATCATGCTTTTCCATACTTCGTCCCTATTCGCCCAGCTGCAAACAAAAAAAAAGAGAGAAAGGGTATATAACAGGTTAAGTTTGCCAGAAAAGAATAAAGTTGTAGACTATGAAATAAGAAAAAAAAGAAGTTACCCCAAGACAGGCAATGGTGAATCTCTAGCTGAAATAAAGCTTTGGTGCATGAATGAGGAGAAGTGTGGACTCCCCAGATCATCCTCTTTGTCTGGTGTTGGGATCAGCATATGTGGAAATGTGCATGCATCATGATTTGAAGATGGCTAATGAAAGAAAAACAAAGGAGGGACTTTAAGTTTTCCAATGGTAAAGATGTTCGTTGAACAGCTAATCCTCCATATGATGCATTCAAAAAGTCAAAAGGACGATTTTCTCTCTCGCACAGTTTCTACCACTGTGTTCAGCTATATGGTGATTTCTTCTCACAATTCCTTTTTTAAAAAGCTGTTGTTGCTTCAAGGGAAGAAACAAACTGCCACCCAAGCAGCAAGTGGTCTTCTTAAAAGAACTCTTGAAGCACTGCATTTATTCTGTCAGACAAATAAACATTTTGCATGAAGGAAGACTGGCTTTAGGTTCTGAAATCCCATCTGTCTATTTCCCACCTGATGGTGAGGTCCTTGATAGTGGAAATCAAGAAACAGAGGGATTAGGACTTCAGGTGGGAGAAAACAGATGGGAGTCCAAAACAGTTACCTTTTTTCTCCTCGGGTAATGAACACAAAAAGAAAAAACTTCTGGCTGCTTTATTCTAAAGGACTGTTACCACTTAAAGCATGTACACAATAGACTTAAAAGGCATGAAATTGCTTCAGAATTATAGTACAGAAAGTCTATGTGGAAAAGTGGAAATGCCAACTGCACAATGGCACCCAGGTTCTAGTCTATGCATTCTGAAATTGTGCATTCTGGAAAATTATACTCATGTGAACATAGCATGCCAAAAAGAAAGTGAAGTAGGTAACTTGACTGCTAAGGGGAGAAGTAAAACCAACCAACCCAAGCACTGGGAACCTCAAGCCAGCAGCTAAAGCTGCATATATTTTGCAACTGTGGTATAAATGTAGCTACATTCTACAACAAAATAAAAATGAATAAAGAAATATAATAACTTTTTTTAAAAACCAGA
The DNA here is from genome assembly GCF_900067755.1 of Pogona vitticeps. Taxonomy (NCBI): domain Eukaryota; kingdom Metazoa; phylum Chordata; class Lepidosauria; order Squamata; family Agamidae; genus Pogona; species Pogona vitticeps. The sequence continues at coordinate 90,610 of NW_018151804.1, read as the reverse complement.
GCTTCAAAGTTGCTCATGTTTTAATTGTACAGACATGCTACATATCCACGCTTAAGGTTTTCTGAAAACGGCTTCCTCCAAAGTTTCAGGTTTTTAATAACCACAGCCCTGTGTGTAATCTTAGCTGAAATGGTAGGTACTATTTGTTTCACCTCGACCAATGCACCATGTACAACATAACCAAGTTGTCTTATGGGAAACTCAGAACTGAGAGTAGCTTGGGAGTAATGAGTTAGTCATGACTAAATATGAAACCAAGATCTTGAAAGCCAGGCAGATGTCAGTTTAGACTGAATGATATTTAGAAGTTATACCCAACAGGTTCCTTGCTGGATAAAACTTCTAAATATCACTTTGTCTAAACTGACATCTGCCTGGCTTTCAAGAATTTGGTTTCATATTTAGGCATGACTAAACTCAATAGCAAAAAAACTAAGATCATGGCCAGTGGTCCCATCACCTCCTGAGAAATAGAAGGGGAAGACATGGAGGCAGTGACAGATTTTATTTTCTTGGGCTCCATGATCACTGCAGATGGTGACAGCAGCCACAAAATTAAAAGACGCTTGCTTCTTGGAAGGAAAGCGATGACAAACCTTGACAGCATCTTAAAAAGCAGAGACATCACCTTGCCAACAAAAGTCCGAGTAGTCAAAGCTATGGTTTTTCCTGTTGTGATGTATGGAAGTGAGAGCTGGACCATAAAGAAAGCTGACCACCAAAGAATTGATGCCTTTGAATTGTGGTGCTCTTGAGAGTCCCCCTGGACTGCAAGGAGAACAAACCTATCAATTCTAAAGGAAATCAACCGTGAGTGCTCACTGGAAGGACAGATCCTGAAGCTGAGGCTCCAGTACTTTGGCCATCTCATGAGAAGAGAAGACTCCTTGGAAAAGACCTTGATGTTAGGAAAGTGTGCCGGCAAGAAGAGAAGGGGGCGACCGAGGACGAGATGGTTGGACAGGGTTATCGAAGCGACCAACATGAATTTGACACAACTCCGGGAGGCAGTGGAAGACAGGCGGGCCTGGCCTGGTGCTCTGGTCCATGGGGTCACGAAGAGTCGGACACGACTAAACAACTAAATGGCTGCTGTCACCATTCCTCCTAAGCCACTCATCCCTCAGCAACTTTCAACTGAGTTGTCTCCTATGAAACAACTTGGTCATGTGCTACATGGCATGTTTTTAAGGGGACCTGGTGAAACAAAGAATACGTATTGTTTTAACTATTATATATCCAAATATGTGTATCTGTAGGTCAACAAACGGTCCCTCCTGCCTCCTTTGCTGGTGCTTCCTCTCCCCCTTTGTTTCTTTGCTCTGTCTTTATATCACTTAATATTAAAGAAAAACAAAGGAGGGAAATTAAGGTTCCCAGCGGTGAAGATGTTAAATGAAGAGCCAATTCTCCATAATCATCATTATCATCATCTGCTGTCAACTATGACTTATGGTGACCCTTTTCAGGTTTTTCCAGGCAGAGGATACTTAGAAGTGGTTTACTATTCCCTTCCTCTAGGGGGCGCCCTGGGACTGCGCAGCTTGCCCAAGGCCACCCAGGCTGTCTCATCTCTCAGGAGGCACAGCAGGGGAATCGAAGTCCCAACCTTAGACCCTGCAGCCAGATATCTAGCTCACATACAGTCCCTGAATTAACTGTTCTCACATCACTGTGAACCTGCACTGGTAGGACGCCACAGTGCCCTCAAGATGGCCAGAGCTTAACCTCAGTCAGGTAATGGCTTTAAAAAGTTGATGTTTAGATTCTGAATCCGGAGCTCTACAGATACTGAAAATCTCTTCTGAAGGAGCGAAGGACCTGTGGCTGTCCAGCTTATGATGAAATACTATTCCTGACAACCCTCACTATGAGACATACCGGCTGGTTTGGATGGGAATTAGGAGTCCAAAATAATCTGAAGGGCCACAGACAGGAATAAGATCTTTTTTTTTTTTGAGGTTTTGGACTACAAATCACATAGTTTTTCATTCTGGGAATTCCACCTGACAGACACCTAAATGTGGCTAAGCTGGAAGGCATTGCTCTGGCCTGGCCTGGCCCTGCCTAGTTTCGTCTGCAGATAGGAAGTTGTCCCGCTACTCTCTAGGAGCTTCCTTTCTGAACAGGAAGCTTAAAAAAAAGGTCGACCCAGACAGGCCACCCAGCCTTCTACTTTAAGCCTTTCTCCCAAGGGAACCACATTCATGTGTTAGTCGCAACTTCCAGAATAGAGAATTACAGGATTTGTAGTCCACCCCCCAAATCTGGAAATCCCATGGCTAACCACAGATTCTTCACCTTAACAATTGTCCAAAACCCCCTAGATTTTCTGACAATTTAAATGAAAAAAAAAATGGATTATTTTAATTAAAACTGTGATTTAAATCAATTTGATTTTTAAAGTATCACTAATTTTTATTCGCTCTGATTACGTAACTGAGAAGAGTGGACATGAATTTTGTGTCCGAATGTTGTATGAGATACTACACTGGTACAGAGACAAAAGAAAGCAACATCTAAGTTACAGGCTTGTACAATTCTATAAAGACTTTAGTGTAGGTTCAGGCACACCAGAAAATCCTCACACTTGTTCACAATGCAGCAAGACTTCCTAACTGCGAAAAGATGTTCCAAAAACCATGAAAGTATTATATGCAGAAAAACGTGCCAAAGCTAGTCATGAAAAAATGCTAATTAAAATATACATGAATCATCTGCAGTCTTCTATTTTGATAGAAGGAGTTGCCCACACTGAATTAAAATATTGAGATGAACACACTCATTTTATGAATGCTTATCATCTGAAAAAAAATGGGCTCGCCCTTTAGACGTAACTTTTGGCCTACTAGACAGAGTGTATGAAGTAACAGATAATTACAAGCAAGGCAGAAAATGCAGTGGAGGAAACACCATCATTGATATTTTCCTACTTCCACTTCCCTCCATAGTTTCTAGGAGAATTAATGTCAGTTTCAACTTCTACTGCTTCCTACCAAGCAATAGGTTTATGTGTTAATAAATACAGCTTGTTTGAGAAATACTTTTGACTCTTTATTCCTGGCCCAATTGCCTTAAGATCTAGATGGGTGCAGGATGAAACACTTGGCTTCTGCCAGCCGGGTGGCACAATTGCCCTTTCATCTTATAAAAGGGTAACTGTACTGCAATTCTGCCCTTAGTTTAGACTGAAGTCACTAATAAGCAGCATGTTTTCTGTATGCAGACACAACAGCACTTCTCTACAAGAGAATGTCACAAGGTGATTCATCAATTGAGATACACATATTTTATTTTATTAATAATATGTGCTAGTCTTATCCTGAAGCTGAGGCTCCAATACTTTGGCCATCTCATGAGAAGACCGTGATGTTGAGAAAGGGTGAATGCAGGAGGAGAAGGGGGCGACAGAGGACGAGATGGTTGGAAAGTGTCACTGAAGGGACCAACATGAATTTGACTGAACTCCAGGAGGCAGTGGAAGATAGGAGGGCCTGGCATGCTCTGGTTCATGGGGGCACGAAGAGTCGGACACGACTTAACAACTAAACAACAACATTCTTATGCTGCTCTTGCTTTTCAATTTATAGTGTGCTATGTTTGTCAGCCAGGGACGTGGTGGTGTTGCAGGGTTAAATCGCAGAAGCCTCTGTGCTGCAAGGTCAGAAGACCAGCAAGATCGTAAGATTGAATCCAAGCAATGGAGTGAGCTCCCGTCGCTTGTCCCAGCTCCTGCCAACCTACCTATCCGAAAGCATGTAAAAATGCGAGTAGATGACTAGGCACTACCTCGGTGGGAAGGTAACAGCATTCCGTGTCTAGTCGTGCTGGCCACGTGAGCCCGGAAACTGTCTTCGGACAAATGCTGGCACTATGGCTTTGAAACCGGGGTGAGCACCGCCCCCTAGAGTCGGACACGGCCAGACTAAATGTCAAGGGGAACCTTTACCTTTACCTATGTTTGTCAACTGCTGCAGGTAATTCATACCAGAAGATGGTCAGAATCCTAGTGGTTAGTCACAGTGGCATAAGTGCAATGGTGTAAAAATCAGCAAATTGACAAGCTGATACATGTGTTCCCCATCACACACCAGTCATATGAATCAAGAGTATAATGAGGGAAACAAATAGTAACACATTAACTACTGGTAATTCACCACTTCACTTGGACATGTGCAACTACACAATATTATTCTGGTTTTTGGCTTACAGAATATCACACTACAGACTAACAAAACTGCTGCTGCTGAGTTGCCAAAATGTTGATTTCATGAACATACAAGATAACTAGAACAATACACAAAAAAGCTTCCATGTTCTCTACGCAGCAACAGAGGCTGAGAGACAGCTTTACTTCAGTAAGTGCTCCAAGGCCAGAACATTTATGCAAACGTATGTTTCATACAACTTTTGCTTTGGAAATCCTGACCATAATCATAGAGATTCTTGCACTTTTTACCAAAAGACTACGTGAAAGGGGAAGATACAACCACTGTTCAAATAATTCAAATAACCAACACGCTGTGCAAAACGGTCTGCAAAGGCAAACAGAAAACCACCATCCTACTCAACACAAATATGGCCATACATGGAGCCTGCTGCCCACACAAAATGGTGGCAAATTGGGATTTGCCACTGCGAGCTGTACATTCTTAAGGAAGCTGTAACCCAGCCCTGAACAGTGGACCTGTTGAAAGACACATTTGAAAGATAGACTGTACCTTTTCCCTTGCTCGGACTTTGCCTTTTTAAAGGAGTGCGCAAAGATGAAGACAGAAAGGAAAGAAATTCCTTCAGCAAAGGGAAAGATCCAGAAAACCCTTAACAGGTTGACAATTGGCATAGGCAACGGCAGCAAACAGAATACAGAACAAACAAAGGCCATCTGTTATGACAGCATTAGCCTCCAGCTGCTGTAATCGGTAAAAAGCATCACATTTTGGATTTAGCCTACACTCTACAAACATACATTTCCTGATCACTATTTTCACAGTTCTAACCACGCCAATGAATGCTGCCACAAGAAAGAAAACAGGGGTCCTCTTTTCAAGCACCAGCCAAATTTCACACTGTCATAGAGATGTCCAACTATCAAGAAAATATGTTCTGCATAGTCCTGTATAACAAAAACACAGGAATGAAAAAGGTTTTTTTAAAATTAAAAGTACAAACATGTCTGGCATTCTCACCAATATATACTAGCAGAAAAGGCTGCTGGAAGTAAATGGTAGAGAGTCACAAAAATCTGCCCTAAATATTCTGCTTTATAGCAAAGAGGTGGTGGATTGACAGAAATTAATGAGCAAAGGAGAGGCAATATTATGTCTCACCCACAACTCACACAGAGATACAGAACACCTACCAGCTGTAATAGGGAGTTCTGACAGAGGATGAACCCTTGCATCCAATTTGTCATTTTCTCCTCATTTAAATTACTTTCCCCCCCAGAAGCAATGAATGGGAGAGGAATTCTCTATGACACCTCCAGAATGGGGACATCTCTCCCATCCCCATGTCACTTGTGTGTGGGTATGGGTCTAAAGACTGTAGGCTTTGGATACTACAAACTCAAGTTCCTGTGCATAACATGACCATGACCACCCCCCCACACACACAGAGAGAGAGATTTGTATGGATGGAGAGGAAGGAAGCTGAAGCTAGACCTTGTTCTCCAAGGACCAACCTGTGTCCTCCTCCCTGGAGGGAAGACTCAAACTATCTAGAAGAGTCTGGGGCACACTGTCAAAGGTCAAGACTGTATTTAGTTACTGAACTATGAATACCAAACTGTCCAAAATTTCATATTAGAAGATACAAAGAAACCAGGAAGTCTTTGCTGTGCACCAAAGAGCACAGCCTTCAGCAGAATGCTAAAGACTATTTTGTCTGCTTATTTATTCTGCAACTTCTTATTCTCCACTGACTGAAAAAGTGGGTTTGCATTTGCTTTTGTTAAAGATGTATTATAAAACACAATTAGGTAATAATACTCTATCAAACAATACCTCAGCACCTACAGTATGTGAATTGGCACACTATGCATCACATTATGTCTTAGTGATACACATGCTTTTATATCCATAGGAGAGATATACATCAGCTATCATCACTTTGAATTATAATTTTTAGATACACTCAGCAGTCATGAATCCTGAAAATTTAGATTCATACTAACATCATTTTAATAAGGTGTTTTCACAGGACAAATCGGTGATGTACTCCTAACAATAAACAGCAGCAAGAGAAAAAAACCTCAACTTGAATGTATGATCTATTATAAGAATTTTACATTTAATACCCTCTTTCCCCGAAAATAAGACAGGGTCTTATATTAATTTTTGCTCCAAAAACGCATTAGGGCTTATTTTCAGGGGATGTTTTTTTTTTCCATGTACAGCCATCTACCTTTATTCAAATACAGTCATGTCATCATCTTCTGGTTGCTGCACAGTGGTGGAGGGTGGGGCTTCACTTAACTGGGGCTTACTTTTGGGGTAGGACTTATTTTAGGGGGGGGGCTTATTTTTGGGGTAGGACTTATTTTAGGGGAAAAAGGGTACTTTATAACCTAATAAAGTTGTAATTACAATACCACTATATGATAACTATTTCTAGTTACTCCCCCTCCAATCAACATGCATATTTAGATGCAAACCAGGACACAGATATAAAATTTCCAAATATTTCCATTTTCCCCCAGAACAAAAATAGGTGAAAAAAAACATTTTCCTGGGGGGGCGGGAATTGAAATTTCCATTTCTCAGTCGATCCAGTCTAGACAACTTTACATACATACAATTTTTTTCTGAGAAAAAAAGTTTCCCCCCAGAAAAAATGGAAATTTTCAAACCAGGATATAACTTTGTATCTCTGATGAAGTGGACTCCAGCATGCAAAAGTTCATGCCATAATTAGTCAAGTTTTTAAAGATGGCAGAAGACTCACTACTACTACATTATTACTAGGTTCCAAACCAGCATCCCAACAATTTTTACCTGGCTTTCATTCTGTCTCTTCCTGGTCATATCTATTTCTCCAAGGTCTTCATCTGGATCTTGTAAAAACTACACAGTAAAGAAGGAATTCAGAAAACCAGTAGTCAACGAAATACACAGCTCTGAGATTGTACCTCTCACTGAATAAATTCAAACATTAATGCACCTGCTACACTTACACATATGAGCCATTACTGCTAAGGGCTTGCTTCTCTGTATGAACTGTCTCATTTTGGATAGGGTCACACTGCGTCCCTGTTCTGACAGATCCGCAGCTGCACCAGGTCCACAGTAAAAGCTTTTTGCAGCTGTGGCAAAAAGCCATAGCCCAGTGGTACAACATACACTTCAGAGGAGCCATGCTAGATCAGACCAAAGACTCACCTCATCCAAGATTCTGCCCACACAGTGGCCAACCAATTGCATGTGGGAGACATGCCAACAAGAGGGAACTGTACCCCTCCATTCATGTTTCCCACGATACCTCTGGTATTAGAAGTTATATACAGAGTTATATTATTGGCTATTGATAGCCTATGATTTCACCCATGACTTGGAATCTCCACAAAAATGTTATGTCCTTTTAAACCTGCTCAAGTGGGTAGCTATCACTGCATCTCATGGCAATTATACAATTTAACTGTGAAAAAAATATGCCCTGTCCTAAATTTCCCACCTCTTAACTTGGGGAGGTGATCTCAGATAATATTTTACATACAAAAGGTCCCAGATTCAATCCCTGGCATCTTCAAATAGGACTGCCAGGAAATACTGAGGTCTAAAACCAAGGAAAATCATAGCCACTCAGCACAAAGACAAATGGAGCAACATCTGAGTGTGTGCTTCTAGACTTATCCCTAGCCAAAGGCTAAGGGGCAAGTAGCCATCACTGCTGCCCTTTCTTAAAAGCAATGCAATAATAAAAACAGAAAAAGACTGTTTTTCGCATAGTTGTGATCTTGGCTTAATGGAATACAGTGGTGCCTTGCCTGACGATTACCTCGTTAGATGAGGAAATCGCTTGCCGATTAGTTTTTTGCGATCGCTAAACGATGACTGAATGGCCTTTTTTCCCTTAATGTTGATCGGTTCCCTACTTCGGGAACCGCTTTTTCGCTTGACGAGTTTCAAAATGGCCGCCCGCTGTGCAAAATGGCTTCCTGCTGTGCTTTAGGACGGATTCCTCACATTACAGGCACTGGAAAATGGCTGCCCTATGGAGGATCTTTGTTGGACACTGAGGTATTTCGCCCATTGGAACTCATTGAACCAGTTTTCAATGCCTTTCAATGGGCTTTTTCATTTCACTTGGCGAGGATTTAGCTTAACAGCGATTTGAACGGAACGAATTATCCTCCTCAAGCAAGGCACCACTGCACTTGACCAAGGTTAAATAAGAGACAATGACCTTGTTCTGATAACCCAACACTCCTGACTTACCATTTATGAGATGATGCACCCAATCATTCTTGTTTGCCCCTCCCTACAAACCTAGGTAGCTAACTGAACCATGGGCCCTTGAGCATGGTTTCATTAACTATCTCTGCTTCCAGGAAGAAAAGAGTGGAAGTATGTACCAACAGGATGCTTGTAGATGGCACGCCAGTATTCTACCTGAATGCTGTATCCAAATGCACACTATAAATAAGACCCCTGGGTGGTCAAACCCCATCCTGAGTAGTTAATTTCACAGAATGAACTTTTCAGAGCAGAAGAAAAGGAGATCCTTCAAATGGATGGATTAAATGTTTACCTTCACACCAACAAGACTTCATTGGGGTAATGATAGTGAAAATTATTTTCCTTTCCTACAATAGTGCACTTACTATTACGACATCGGCTTTTCTTTTGCGAGTTCTAACAGCAAAGTCAGCAGTACTTTGGTCCTCTGCGGAAGCTTTTACATCCTTAAGATCACTGCAAAGAGATCAAGACTAGAACTCATCATCTTATGCCAGGCACATGGCTTTTATAATTCCAATTGTTAATATTAAAAAGTGGATCAATTTCTTTCCTCTAGTAACACTATGTGAGCAAGAATACATGACGTAAGAGTTTTATCTGGGATTTGTTGAAGAGTTCCAGGCCTACAATTCTGTAACAGGCCTTGCCCAAAAAAAGGGGGTGGTGGAGAGCAGACAGACATGCTACTCACCTCTCACTGGGCATGGTCGCTTGCAAAGGTCAATACAAGGCTGACTTGGATCCTAAAAGAAGAAAAATAATAATAATTGCAGAGCAGGATCATTAAATGCTTCCAGTTCAAACAAGCATAGTTTGAAAATGGTCTGATTCAAGTTCAAAAATGAAACAAATATGATACACAGGAAGATGGAAAGTTGCAAAGTAAAATAGCAAGAAAGAGAGAACAGTATACATTATACATTACAACAAAGATGATTTAAACATTGAATTGGGGGGAAGAGAGAGAGACTTCCTAAAACTTCCAGGCCTAAAGCCTTGCCCAGAAAGAGAAGGATTGTGCAGCAGGAGACACACAAACCCAAACGATTTTTTTTCCACCTCCCATGCTCCAGGAGACACCAAATAGAGAGACACACAAACCCAAACGATTTTTTTTCACCTCCCATGCTCCAGGAGACACCAAAAAGAGAAAATGCCCCCCTTATTTCCACCCCCCATCCAAATCATCCTAGAAAAGTAATCATGAGAAACCTTTATTTACCCCCTTGACTTCACAAACCCCCCCAATAATCAAAACCAGTGCAATACAATACAAATTACCACCTCTCTTTCCCCCCCAAAAAAAACCAATGCAAAACGTGGGCCTTCCCCCCCCCAACCCCACACGTCTCTACAATACTGAGCTAGCCCAAAAGGCAAGTATTGCAGTCAAGGGGGGGGGGAAGAGGAGAGACCACCTACCCCCCCAATTAAAAACACTTCATCTTAAGCACGGTTATCTCCCGCCACTTATTTTAATCAGGGTGGGGGCGTGGGGGGGAAGAAAGACCTTGTCATTTCGAGGCTCCCTTGCAGAAGT